>JABUQX010141324.1:10000-22500 GCA_015478945.1 Trachelipus rathkii
GCCATGTGAGTGCCAAGTGAGTGCCAATGAGCGCGCAATGAGTGCCAATGAGTGCCAAGTGAGTGCCAAGTGAGTGCCACATAGTGCCAAGTGAGTGCCACATGGTGCCAACTAGTGCCACTTTTTTCAAGCCTCTTCTAGCCTCCCCTGAGCCTAGAATAGCCCTAATAATATTAGTGTCTACCCCTATGTTATAACATAGGAGGTTACGAATACGTATATTACAAGCTGCTACTAAACTTCATAGTATGAGTTAGTGGTTTTTCTAAACACTTATACACACACATTCACTATGACACTAATACACATGACATTTATAAGCACTTACACTCTCCATAGACACTTACACTAACCTATATACATTTGGTACGCACACCCACACACACACAGATACACTTGCACTTACACAGACATCTTTTTATATTTTTACTTAATAATTTTTAATTTATAAATTTTAAAATTTGTATGTAAGAAGAAAAAGCAGCAGTGTCTGATATATAATCATTTTATTTTACTACAATTGTATGAAATTATTAAAACATATACTTTACATACCTTAAAGCAGTAAATCAGTAAATCGGTAAATGATGTTACCCAACACCTAAGGGATTAGTATGCTTTGTTCCTTTACTGTTTTACTGTTTAACCTCATGTTTTACTGCTTAATCCTCTGCTTTACTGTTTTTAAACTTGATTCTGCTTTACTGTTTTAATCTCTCTGTTTTATTTTGCTTTAACTTGTTATTATATTAAATATTACATACCCAAAGTAACTGGGGTGCAACCCAATAGGTGGGGCTACCTAACACCTAAGGGATTAGTATGCTTTTGTTTTACTGTTTTTACTGTTTTTAACTTTCTGCTTTTACTGCTTTTTAACTCACATACATCATATCTTAAAGCAGTAATAAATCAGCAAATCAATAGAGTGAGTTACTTGGTGGTCAAGGGATCAACATGCTTTAACTTCTTTACTGCTTTACTGCTTTAACGTACTGCTGTACTGCAATAACCTTCTGCTTTACTGCTTTAACTTTCTGCTTTACTGCGTTTTTAACTTTCTGCTTTACTGTTTAACTTTCTGCTTTTTACTTATTTTTAAGAACTTCTGTTTTAATATTAAGAACCTCATAGATATTTAGTCATTATGTTTTTTATTTTGTTTTTTAATACTTTTTTATTTATTTTATTATTATTTTTATTTATTTTTATTATTATTTTTATTATTTTATTTTTATTATTTTTATTATTCTTATGTTATGTAAAGCATTTCTATTGTTACTATTGATGAGTGAGTTCTCACACACACACACACACACACACACACACACACACACACACACACATATCACACACACACCCACACACACACACACACACACACTTACACTTATAATACACACATTCACTATGACACTTATACACAATATTCACTATGACACTTACATTTACCCATAGATTACCCTTTACATTTTACACTTACACTTAAGATAATATTATCACATCACCACTTTCAGACACTTATACACACATTCACTCTGACACTTACATTTACCCATAGACACTCATTTCTTTTACCCACACACAGTCACACACACAGATTTACACTTACACTCTCACACAGATTTACTTACATATTGTACTTCCAGATTTACCTACACCTCACACACCTAGATTTTATTTCTTTACACACACAGATTTGGCTTATACACACACACACACACACACGTCACACACTCACTCACACATATAACGTATAATTTATTAAAAACATTTTATGTTTTAATTAAACACGTACATTTATATTACTCATTCAAATATAACTAAAATTATTTCAAAGTTTCTTAAAACTTCTCTAATAAATCAATCATTCTTTGAACAAAGAAATTATTATTAACTGTTAATATTACTTTTTATTTATATAAATTTATAACTAAAGTTTTTAAAATAACTTTTACTAAAATTTTATGAAATTTTATTAAACATATATTTTACGTACTTAGCAATAAATCAGTAAATCAGTAAGGTCAGCCCCTATCACCCCTTTTACACCAAGCTATGCCACGTTTTGTTCTATTGACTTACTGCTTTCACTTACATCATCTTTAGCCATGTAATAAGTATAAAATAACAAAATAAGTTCTACTCTGCTAACATAACATGTACTTTATTAAAATCATTCTAAGTTTTTATTTAAAAATAACAATTATTCACTTACATTTATATTATTCACTCGATGTTAACTAAAAATATTTCAAAGTTTTTTAAATAATTGGGGTTTTCCTTATTATTATTATTATTATTATCTATGTACATTGACAATCCATCACGAGAAAACACAACAACCCGCACTCCTTACAGATACGAAACTGACCTCTCTCTGTAAAATTTAGGATAATCCTTTTTGTATCCCGGGGCGATTTAGGCCTAATTCCAGGTCAAAATATATTTTAAACTGACCTTTTTCTGTTAA
Organism: Trachelipus rathkii; assembly: GCA_015478945.1. Lineage (NCBI taxonomy): Eukaryota > Metazoa > Arthropoda > Malacostraca > Isopoda > Trachelipodidae > Trachelipus > Trachelipus rathkii. The sequence goes on from JABUQX010141324.1 coordinate 12,474, forward strand.
TGTGGCGCAATAAATACGTTAGGCCTAAATTTAGGCCTAAATTTAGGATACGCGCCCTTTTGTAGACGGGCTAATTTAATCTTAATACCAGGTCAAAAGGTATTCCAAAGTAGTATAGACAAGAATCACATATTATTATTTTTATAAATATATTTCAAATCGAGAAACATGGTATCTAAAAGATCCTTTTTATGCAGGTAAAGAAGCGAAATGTTTTTCCTACTTGTGATTGGTAGGGAGTAGTTTTCCCTAGTTCATAAGCACCACCAGGGCTCAGCATGAGCCCCACCCGCAAAGACAGCCAACCCCGCACCCACTGGTGCGTCCCGCCGCGTCCCCGCCTGCCGCGTGCGCCCGCAGGGGGCGCAATATTTCCGCGTTCTGCCTGCCGCGTGCGCCCGCAGTAAGGCGCAATATTCCCACGTACTGCCCGCCGTTAGGTAAGTATTTACCTTAGCGCCCATTGTTGTTTATGATAGAACACACATACAACACACACACACACACACACACACTCACACACACACAAACACACACACACACACACATACACACACACACTACACATATAACGTATAATTTATTAACTCACTTTATTTTTATTTTATTATTATACTCAGTGTTATTTACTTATTTAGAACACAATACATACACCTACCCACACACACACAACATTACACACACACACACACACACACACGTACTCACTTACACATATAATGTAATTTATTAAAACATTTTATTTTCTTTATTTTATTATTTATACTTTAGTGTTATTTACTTCATGCTATTGTTATTATTATTTAAAACACACATACATGCACATCACACACACACACATCACACACACACATACACATCTTCTTTACACATACGCACCCACCCACTCGATATTTTGATGCCTCAACTCTTTGATGCCTCAGTTTTTGATGCCTCATAACTTTGATGCCTCTGCGATGTGCTTCAACTTTGATAATTCTCCTCAGCTTTTGATGCTCTTCAACTTTGATGCCCCCAGCTTTGTTGCCTCAGCGATGCCTCAATCTTTAATAATCTCTAGCTTTGGTACCCTCAGCGCTTTGCGGTTCATCTTTGATGATCACCTTGATGGCGTCATCTTCGATACCACCTGTATATTATTGATTCATCTATGAGCAGTTGCGACTTACCATAGATACTACACCTGGCCACTTATAATAATAAATATTGCCACTTATGATCTCTCTATTCACACATACACGGTTAATATAGACACTTACGTTCAAACTAGGACACCTCTTACACTACACACACACAATGGTCAATGGTTAATATATAAGTATATATATTATATATATATATATATATATATATATATATATATAGCATATAGTATATATGTATATATATATATAGTATATGGTATATATATATATATATATATATATATATAAGTTATATATATTCTTTATCTGCGCGGGATATTGCGCCTGCGGGGGCACGCGGCGGGCGGGAACGCGGGGAAATATTGTGCCTGCGGGCGCACGCGGTGGGCGGGGACGCGGCTGGACGCACCAGCGGGTGCGGGGTTGGCTACCTTGGTGTGGCTCATGCTGAGCCCTGGTGGTTAGAGCTTATGAACTAGGGGAAAACTTACTCCTACCAATCACAAGTAAGGAAAACATTTCCTTCTTACCTCTTAAAGGGATTCACTGATCCACCATGTTCAGTTCTGAAATATATTTATAAAAATAATAACAATGATTCTTGTCTATACTGGAATTACCTTGACCTGGTATTAGATTCTAAATTAGCCCGTCTAGCAAAGTTTATCTCAATTTAGGCCTAAATTTAGCCCTAAATTTAGGTGCACCATATTTTACAGAAAAAGGTCAGTTTGAAATATATTGACCTGGAATTTAGCCTAAATCGCCTCGGGATACAAAAAGGATTATCCTACAATCCATTTTACAGATGTCAGGTTTGTATCTGTAAGGGGGATGGTTGTTAAGCTTTTTGTGGAGTGGGATTGTCAATGTACATAGATAATAATAATAATAATAATAAAAGAAACTCCACTGCCGATTCATTCTCAACAAAGATCGAGAAAAATGCTAACGGCGATGGAAAAAAAGACTCTAAAAATAATCAGTCATCAACATCCGATCACTTAAAACCGTCGATTATCGACGAGAATAATTACGATAAAAGGGCGGTGAACTACTACAGTGATGAACAAATTACATTAACTATTGTTTTTATAAAGCAGTGAGTCAATAGAACTAAAACGCATAGCTTGGTGTAGAGGGGTGCTAGGTGCCCTTACTGATTTACCGATTTATTGCTTTAAGGTACGTAAAATATATGTTTTTACTAAAATTTATTTTATTAAAAGTTATTTTAAAACTTGATAGTTATAAAATTTATAAACAAAAGTATTAACAGTTAATAATAAATTCTTTGTTCAAAGATAATGATTGATTTATTATAGAAGTTTTAAGAAATTTTGAAATAATTTTAGTTATATTTGAATGAGTAATATAAATGTGTTTAATTAAAACATAAATGTTTTAATAAATTATACGTTATATGTGTAGTGGGAGTGTGTGTGTGTGTGTGTGTGTGTGTGTGTGTGTGTAAGTAAATCTGTGTGTGGAATCTGGGTGTGAGTGTAGGTAAATCTGGTGTGTGTAAGTAACGCTGTGTGAGAGTGTGGTAAATTGTGTGTGTGACTGTGTGGAGTGAATGTAAGTGTCTATGGTAATAAGTGTCATAGTGAATGTGTATAAGTGTCATAGTGAATGTGTGTGTGTGTGTGTATAAGTGTAAGTGTAAATGTAAGTGTCTATGGTAAATGTAAGTCATAGTGAATGTGTGTATAAGTCATAGTGAATGTGTGTATAAGGTATGTGTGTGTGTGTGTGTGTGTGTGGGGTGTGTGGTGTGTGTGTGTGTGTGTGTGTGTGTGTGTGTGTGTGTGTGTGTGTGGTGTGTGTGTTCAAATAATAATAAGAACACAGGCATGCAAATAACACTATATAATTAGTAAAAACAATAATAAAATAATAAAAATAATAATAAAATAAATAAAAATAATAATAAAATAAATAAAAGTATTAAAACAAAATAAAAACATAATGTTAATAAATATATGAGTTAAAACAGTAAAGCAGAAAGTTAAAGCAGGAAAGCAGAAAGTTAAAACAGTAAAGCAGAAAGTTAAAGCAGTAAAGCAGAAAGTTAAAGCAGTAAAGGAGAAAGTTAAAGCAGTAAAGCAGAAAGCTAAAGCTGGTAAAGCCAGTAAAACAAAAAGCATACTAATCCTCTTTAGGTGTTAGGAACACTTATTGATTTACTGATTGCTTTAAGGTATGTAATGTATGTGAGTTAAAGCAGTAAAAGCAGAAAAGTTAAAGCAGTAAAGCAGTAAAACAAAAGCATAATAACTCTTAGGTGTTAGGTAACACCTCTTATTGATTTACTGATTTACTGCTTCTTAAGTATGCAATGTTAATAAATATATGAGTTAAAGCAGTAAAGCAGAGAGTTAAAATAGTAAAGCAGAAGAAGTTAAAGCAGTAAAGCAGAAAGTTAAAGCAGTAAAACATGAGTTAAAGTTAGAAACAGCAAAAACAAAAGACATTTGAATCTTTAGGTGTTAGGTAATAAGACTCTATTGATTTACTGGATTTACTGCTTAAGGTATGTAAGTATATATTTTTAATAAAAGTTCGTACAATTGTAGTAAAATAAAATGATATATATCAGACACTTTGGCTTTTTCTTTTACATACAATTTTTAAAATTTATAAATTAAAAAGTATTAAGTAAAAATATAAAAGTGTGAGTGTAAGTGTAAGTGTATCTGTGTGTGGGTGTGCGTGTAAGTGTATATGGTTAGTGTAAGTGCCCATGGAGAGTGTAAGTGCTATAAGTGCCACAGGTGTATGTCATATGAATGTGTGTATAAGTGTTAGAAAATACTAACTCATAGTAGAAAGCATCCTAGCAGCTTGGCAATATACAACTACAATCGAATCCTCATACCTTATAACATAGGGGTAGACACCCATATTAGCTATTCTAGGCTCAGGGCTAGAAAAGGCTTGGAAAAAGTGGCACTCAGTTGGCACCATCTATGTGGCACTCATTTGGCACTCACTTGGCACTCATTGGCACTCATTGGCACTCATTGGCACTCACTCTGTCACCACCTGGCAACACTGCCATCTAATACTACAGAATAATCATAGAAATTCAATAGAACATCACTAGGATACTTCTACGATGATTGGGAACCATCAAAGCCATCAAAAAAGCTACAAGGTCAAAAAAAGTTACAATGCCAAAATTGTACCGTAGAATACAAAAGGTTGCAAAAAATTTGGGTTCTCAAAGTTGTCCTATGGAAGACCAAAGGGTTGGTCGAAAATTAGGCTGCCTAAAAATTAAGGATGGCCAAAATTAGGGTGGGCTAAAATTGACCCATGGAAGACCAAAGGGTGGGGTAGTGTTTGTACGTGTGTATATAAATGGGTGTGTCTATGGTAACAAGTGTCATATGAATGTGTATAAGTGTCATAGTGAATGTGTATAAGTGTCATAGTGAATGTGTATATAAGTGTAAGTGCTTATAAGTGTCATAGTGTGAATAAGTGTCATAGTGTGTATAAGTAATCTGTGTGTGAGTGGGCAAATATGTGTGTGTGTGTGTGTGTGTGTGTGTGTGTGTGTGTGTGTGTGTGTGCGCGATTGGTGTATAGAAATGGAGTTATATATAATAGTAAGATATATATATATATATATATATATATATATAGAGTTAGTATATATATACATATATACAAAAAAAAGAGCATATATATATATATATATATATATATATATATTATATAGGCATATATATATATATAAGAGCAGAGAGTGAGATATATATATATATATAAGTTAAGTATATTTGCTTCGGTTCAGAATACTTTTTCCAATTTTCAAGGCTTACAATAAAATTTAAACAAAAATGGGCCTGAGCATGTTTGGGGTAGTAAAAATGCCACGTGTTAGTTCTCGGGACGAAACCTAATACCGAAAATAAAATAAAAATAATTAAAGTAAAAATAATCACAATATGTAAATAATTAAAAATAATTAAAATAATAAAAATAATTACAATAAGTAAATAATTAAAATAATTCAAATAAAAATGAATAAAATTTTCGATATTAAAGCTGACAAGCCATGATGGCAAAGTAACAGGGGCGAAGTAGATGGACATGAGCATGTTTGGGTAGTAAAAAGCCATGTGATTTTAAAATTGGTTTTATGACTTTTTATTTTCTAAAATACAACGTGTTTAGCGAAATGCTGAGCATTGCTCCACGTGCTAATTCTACAAAATAATTATTTACGCATTGTAATTGTAATTATTTAATAAAATTAATTAAGATAAAATAAAATTTACGTTATTATAATTATTATTATTATCATTATTATTATTATTATTATTATTATTATTATTATTATTATTATTATTATTATTATTAAATCTGAATTAAACATTTGAAGCAATGATGCGCACGCACGCAAAAATCTCTCTCTCTCTCTCTCTCTCTCTCTCTCTCTCTCTCTCTCTCTCTCTCTCTCTCTCTTCTCTCTCTCTCTTTCGTTTCTTATAGTATAAGTATACAGAGCATAGCGGTATAGCAGCAGCATATATATATTGGTTAGCAGTATATATTAAGTTAAGTTAAGGTATATATATATATGTTGGAAAGATAAGAGTATATAAGTTAGTTAAGTTATATATATATCTATATATATATTTATTATTATTATTATTATTATTATTATTATTATTATTAAGGCTCATTATTATTATTATTATTTGAGTCGCGGACTGCTTTTATAGACTTGAAAATTAAATTATATATTCTCCTAATTCGTAGCGCTGGACGGGTGGTTAAAAAGGTCAGGGGTTTGCCTTAGAGGTAAGAGGTCGAGTTCTATTTTGAAATATGACACGGATAGAACTCGAAACGGTGAAGACGATAAGGCTTGAGGTGGTAAGGAAGGTTAAGAACAGAAAAAAAGGTAATTTTTGCAACCCTTCTTCGAAGGGTTGCAAAAATTAGGGTTGCCAAAAAAATTAGGGTTGCCAAAAATTAGGTTGCCAAAAATTAGGGTTGCCAAAATATTAGTAAAAATTGACCCATGGAAGATCAAAGGGGTGGTCGGAAAAAAGGTCAAGGCCAAAAAAGGTCAAGGTCAGGTAAAAAATTGGGCTCAAAAAAAAGGTCAAGGTCAGGTAAAATCACGTTGGTCAAGGTCAGGTAAAATCCTAGGATTCTGCGGGGGCCCATGTCATTTTCGTCCAATATTGCCCCCCTACTACTATCATCAATAAAAAACACAACAATAATAACAACAAGAACAACAACAACAAAAACTAAAACAACAACAAGAACAACAACAACAACAACAACAACAGCAGCAGCAGCAGCAGCAGCAACAACAACAACAACAACAACAACAACAACAACAACAACAACAACAACAACAACAACAACAAACAGCAAAGCAGCAGCAGCAACAGCAATAACAATAGCAACAACAACAACAACAACAACAACAAAGGGAGAAGGCTGAAAATCAAACGAAGAGGAAGAGGAGGAAGAACATCATTATTTCAATGAAAGCCTTACAGAAAGTCAAGGAATAGATCTTCTTAATTTTCCACCTCCAAAACTCTTCACTCGAAGCCAACATGAATCTGTAAATTCAGATTTGTTCACAATCATTAATAGCTTGAAGGAAGTAATTGCTTCGATTAAAAGAGATTTTAAAGAATAAAAACTTCTGTTAAAACAGTTTTTAATGAATTTAAACAACAACAAATATAGTGAAATTACTGAACTTCAGGACAAATTAAGTAAATTGGGAAATATGATACAAAGAAGGCTCCCCAGTCACACACCCAGTTGCAAGAAATAAGGAGTACAATTAAATCTATTGAGGAGTTTCAAGATATATTACAACAAGAAAGATTGGAAAATATATATACGATTAGCGGAGCTGGTATACCTGAATCGAATAGGGATGAATCCGGTAAGGAAACTGTTACTCAAGTTATTGAGCAAAAAATTGAAAATTAAATTGACCCTAAATGCAATCACCGAGGGATAATGCTGAGGTAGAAAAAAAAACAGTAATCAGGGAACAAACGTTCTATTGGATTCAATATTAAAGATGACACAACAGTCACAATCTCATCTTGCGTTAGAGAAAAGCCTAATATTTTTATGAACGAATTTTTGAAAGTGTCTTTAAAATTAGAAAGGATCATAGACAAATTTTACAGTCCTGTTTTTTTTTAAAGGTGATGTGTTTCACATTAAGAAAAGCGTAAATAGCGAACCTATCAAAATTAAAAACGAGGAAAAATTGAAAAATCTATTTGATGATATCCGTCAACGCAACACAGCCTGAATAGTAATGGTAAATTTGTTGTAATGACTATATATTTGATTTAATATGATTCTTGTGGATTTGTATTATTTTTATTTTTATTATTATTATTATTATTATTATTATTATTATTATTATTATTATTATTATTATTATTATTATTATTATTATTATTATTATTATTATTATTATTATTATTATTATTATTATTATTATTATTATTATTATTATTATTATTATTATTATTATTATTATTATTATTATTATTATTATTTTATTATTTTTATTATTATTATTATAAAGTAATTTGAAAGCCAAAAATAAAATTTCAACGCATTGTCACTTCACAAATTCGTCTAAAAGGCTCCTTAAAAAAGATAAAAACAGAAAATATCCCATCTCAACTTCGCCAGTAGGAAAATCATATCCACTCCTCAGAAAGGGTGTTCTAAGTCCGAAAACTATAATGTAGGGGCCTTACAGCCATCCTGGAGGTTCAAAAGGTACAGCCATACTGGAGGTTCAAAAGGTAAGAGTTGCAGACTTCTCCTTTCAGACTCGCTTCTTCGGATTTTATTTCCTTTAAAAGCTAAGAAGAAAACACTTCCCATCAAGATCGATCCTTCAGGACTTAAACCTTTGTTGAAGACTAACGTAATCGTTGCAATATTTCGCCTCCGAGCTCGACGCATCTTCAGGCGGTAATGAAATTTATTTGTGGAAATGGCTAATAGAAATATTTTGTTATATAAATTCACTATTATAAGAAAGTAATATTAAAGCCAAAAATAAAATTTCAACACATTAAGTCACTTCACAAATTTGTCTAAAAAGCTCCCCAAAAAAGAAAAATCGCCAGTAGGAAAATCATGTCCAGTCCTCAGAAACGGTGTCCTAAGTTCCAAAACTCTAAAGAAGGGGGTTTACAGCAATCCTGGAGGTTCAAAAGGTAAGAGTTGCAGACTTCTCCTCTCAGTCACTACTTCGGATTTTCATTCTTTTAAAAGTTTAGGAGAAAACATTTCCCATAAAGATCGATGGGAATCATTATTATTATTATTATTATTATTATTATTATTATTATTATTATTATTATTATTATTATTATTATTATTATTATTATTATTATTATTATTATTATTATTATTATTATTATTATTATTATTATTATTATTATTATTATTATATTATTATTATTATTATTATTATTATTATTATTATTATTATTATTATTATTTTTTTTATTATTATTATTATTATCGAGATTGACATCGATCGAGGGTAATAATGATTAATATTATTGCTATCAATATTATTAGTAGAAGTTATTATTAGAGTTAGTACAATCATTTTTGCTATCACTTTCCTTTATTATTATTATTATTATTATTATTATTATTATTATTATTATTATTATTATTATTATTATTATTACTACCATTATTATTAATATAAATTACTATTATTATTATTCATTATTATTATTATTATTAATATTATTATTATTATTATTATCATTATTATTTATTATTATTATTATTATTATTATTATTATTATTATTATTATTATTATTATTATTATTATTATTATTATTATTATTATTATTATTATCATTATCATTATCATCATTATTATTATTATTATTATTATTATTATTATTATTATTATTATTATTATTATTATTATTATTATTATTATTACTTCATACATATTATTATTATTATTATTATTTATTATTTATTATTATTATTATTACATATTAATATTAGGGTACATTAATTTGGTGGGTCGTATTTATTATTTTTTATATAAAAAATCAGATTAATTGCCTTCCCAATTTACTTAATATATTTGTTTGAGATTTATGCATAATAAAGTGGTTATAATTATTAAATATTATTCAATTATTCTATCTTACTCGAAAATATTTAACAGTTCACACACACCACATATACATACATACACACACACACAGTCAATACATCACATTATCAATAATATATATATATATATATAAGAGTATATATAGTATATATATATATAGCAGCAGCAGTAATATATATATATATAAGTTATATATATATATATATAGTTGGAAAGTTGTTGGTTATAAGGTTGCTATATATGTTGGAAAGCAAGAGCAGTTATTAACGGCCGTAGCCAGAATCTCTTTTTTTTTTTAGATTAAGATTATATATATATATACAGAGTTATATATATATATATATATAGTTATATATATATAAGGTTACTGTTATAGTTATGTATATATATATATGGAGTGTATAAGGGTGCTGTTATATATAAAGGTTGGTATATATATATATACAGTATATATATATATATATACTATATATAATATATATATTATTATATATTATATTATGTTATATATATATATATATATAGCATATTAAGGTTGGGTTGTTATGAGATATATACAGTATATATATATATATATATATATAAGGTTGCTATTATATATGTTACGCCCTAGCCTCAGGTAGAAGCACCCTGCTTCAAGCAAGCGGCGAGGGCCCAGGTTGAGACTGTCGAGCGAGAGAATGTGGAGCTGTTCTCTATTAA
>JABUQX010141324.1:27500-28665 GCA_015478945.1 Trachelipus rathkii
AAATCTCTATACTAGTCCTCTCAAACTCTCTTCAGATTCGCCACTCAAAACCAAATCATCCTCATATAATAGGTAGGGAATCCTCCACTCTCTTCCATTCTCCATTATTCTAACATCATTATAACCCCTACCTCTAATTCTTTCATAACCTCATCCATATACAGATTGGATCACCAAGGAGATATAGCACATCCCTGTCTCACTTCGCTATTATTATTAAACCAATCAATTTCGACTCTATTTATTCTTACACACGCTTCACTATCGTCATACATGCTTTTGATTTCATTCAGAAGCTTACCACCAACACCATATCACTAACACCATCCATAGATCTTTCCTATTAATCCTATTATACGCCTGTTGCAAATCCATAAATCCTAATTACAATTTATTCTTCTCCTCCCTCATTATCCCAATCATTTGCTTTCAATGTACAGATTTAATCCACACATCACTCTACCACTTCTCCTCTCAAACGTGCACCTTGTTCCCCAAATCAGTTCTTCTCTCTTCAGTCATTCGACACTCTTTTCGTGAATCAAAAAATACCAGCATATATCTTCCCTACAACACTCAATAAACTAATTCCCTATAATACTTACAGTTACCTTATCCCCCCTTACCCTTTATATAAATGTACTAATATTGCTCCTCCTCCAACCCTCGAACCATCTCCTATAAATAAGTGCTTTGCGATACAACTTCCAAATCCACCGATCACCATCTCACCTAGAGTACTGTGCAGCAGAGAAAGATATATATATATATATAGAGGCAGTATGGATATATATATAAGGTTATATATGGGAGTACAGCAGCATATGGGAGCATATATGTTGCTAAGCATATATACATATATAAAATATGGTTTTGTGCGGTGAATCTGAAAAGAGGTTGGAGAGGATTGGTAGAGAGATTTGGCAGGATGGTGCAAAAGAAGGGGTTTGAAAGTAAACGTAGATAAGAGTAAGGCTATGGTTGTGAGTGAGGACAGTCCTCAGTGTGAAGTTATGTTAGATGGTGAGCAGCTGGAACAAGTGACCGAGTTTAAATATTTGGGTTACATGTTGGATGAAAAGGGAACGGATGATGCTGATCGTAGTAGGAAAGTCAGATGGTAGAAGAATGGCTGGAGCGATTAAGTCCTTGGTGAATGCTAAGG
>JABUQX010141325.1:5000-16642 GCA_015478945.1 Trachelipus rathkii
AGAAAATCGATCGTTTTCTATGTGATAACTCGTGCTAAGCCCGAGCAATAGTATAGAATTACCTCTGATATACCATATATATATATATATATATATATATATATATATATATATATATATATATATATATATATATATATATATATATATATATATATATATATATATATATATATATATATATATATAAAATCGTTATTTTTTCAAATTAATTAGTGTAAAAGCGTATGGAAAAATTATAAGTGGATTGCATGTAATTGGATGCTTTAATCAATACGGCTAATGATATACTGATGAAGCTAAGCAAAATAGGTTAATCAACAAAATATATATAAACGATCCCGGGAATCAGCAACGAACATGTAATCTATTGGGATCTCTTGAAGAGTTTTCTCTTTCCTATATTTTGTATGGTAGAAGTTCATGAAAGGGTCCCTTCTCTTATATTTTTCTATATTTTGTATGGTAGAAGTTCATGAAAGGGTCCCTTCTATTATATTTTCTTATATTTTGTATGGTAGAAGTTCATGAAAGGGTCTCTTCTCTTATATTTTCTTATATTTTGTATGGTAGAAGTTCATGAAAGGGTCCCTTCTCTAATATTTTCCTATATTTTGTATGGTAGAAGTTCATGAAAGGGTCCCTTCTCTTATATTTTCCTATATTTTTTATGGTAGAAGATCATGTAAGGGTCCCTTCTCTTATTTTTTCCTATATTTTGTATGGTAGAAGCTCATGAAAGGGTTTCCTCTCTTATATTTTGTATGGTGAATTATAAAAGGCCCAGATTATCGTATAGTTTGTATGGTAGATCAGGAAAAATCCAATTCTCCTATATTTTGCATGACTGATATTAAAGAGACCTCTGTCCTATATATTGTATGGTAGGTCATAAAATAGTCCTCTCCTATATTTTTTAAGGGAATGGAATGGTCCTTCAATTATATTATGTATGGTAGATCATGACAGGGCCTCTTTTTCTCATATTTTGTATAATATATCATGAAAGTGACCCTTTCCTCTATATTATGTGTGGTAGAAGATTATGAAAGGGTCCTTTCTCTTATATTATGTACGGTAGATCATAAAAGGTCCCTTTTTCCCATTTTGTGTGGTAGATCATGCATTGGTCCCTCGCCTATACTGTATTATGTATGGAAGATCAGGAAATGTTCCCTTCTCCTATATTTTGTATAGTAGATCATGAAAAAGATTCTTTCCTATATTATTTTATGGTAAAAGATCATGAAAGTAACCCTTTTTTTTATATTTTGTATGGTAGATCGTGAAATGGCTCTCTTCTATATTTTGCGTGATAAAAGACCATGAAATACTATATTTTGCATTTTAGATCTTGAAAGAATGGTAGGGGATTATTAAAAAACCTATTCTCTACGGTTGGCCGACGTACCGGGCCCGGTGCGGTGCAGTGAAGAGCGTGGTGCGGTGCGGTCCTGAAAATTCCAGCGCACGGGCAACCCTGCTATTCCCCTCACATTCTGTATCGATCATGAAAAAGTTATTTTTCCTACATATTGTATGGTAGATCATGTAAGGGGACCCTTCTCTTATATTTTTTTTGTTAGATCAAGAAGGATCCCCCTCTCCTATTTACATTGCATGGTAGCCAATGAAAGGATCTCTTTCTAATATTTCTCATTTAAGGAGATAGTGAAAAAGGCCACTATCTCCTATATTTTGCATGGTAGAAAATAATGTAGTGTCCCCCTGATCTACATTTTACAAGGTAGATGCCCCCTTCAAACTATATTTTATATGGAAGATCATTAAAGGATATATCTCTCCTTTACATTGTATGGTAAATCAATAAAGAATACCTTATATATTTTATTATTTTAAGATAGGTGACCATGAAAGGATTTGTTCTTCTATATTTTTATGGTAGAAAATCTTGAAAAAGTCCAATCTGTCCTTATATTTTCCAAGGTAGGTCTTTATAAGGCATTGACCTGACCTTACCGGTGGGGTTATGACCCTGACAGGTAGAGTATATATACTGTATGATTCGTCAATTTGACCCAAAAAATATAATATATATATATATATATATATATATATATATATTATATATGTAATATATAATATATATGTAATAATAATATAATAATATCTTAATAATAATAATATATGTATATAATAATAATATAATATATATATAATAATATAAATATAATAATATAAATATAATATATATGGAAATAATAATAATAATAATAATAACAATAATATATATGTAATAATATAATAATAATATTAATAATAATAATAATAATAATAATAATATATAATATAATAATATAATAATAATAATATAATAATAATAATAATAATAATATAATAATAATAATAATATAAAGATATTATTATGTATGTAATAATAATAATAATATAATAATAATAATAATAATAATAATAATAATAATAATAATAATAATAATATATATATATAATAATAATAATAATAATAATAATAATAATAATAATAATAATAATAATATATAATAATAATAATAATATATAATAATAATAATAATAATAATAATAATAATAATATTCAACTTTATATATATATATATATATATATATATATAACTAAGCATATATATATATATTTTATATATATATATATATATATATATATATATATATATATATATATATATATATATATATATATATATATATATATATATATATATTATATATATATATATAATTTATACAAGGATTGTTTTTCTTTTCTTTGTTTCAGGGTTTGCTGGGATGTTTTGTCTAGCTAGCGTCATCTTTTCAATAGGTCTTAAGTTTGAATGAATTTGTATTTGTTTTTTTTATTGATTGTGTTAAATCTAATTTTTGTTTTTATTTTCTTTTGTTCTAGGTAATAGTTTTTTAGTGTTGGACAGCTTATCTACCATTAAGACTTTTTTGGTAAAAGAATTGTTGAACGGTAAGGCCGTGTTAGAGCAACTCTAAGAGAGTAAGCTGTTATGATGAAGTAAGTGTGAGTCTTGTGGTGCTGTTTATCAGATTAGCTTACTTTATGTTCTTTTTTTTTATACAGTATTAAAGGTAAAAGTGGGATGAATGTAAGTTTAAGCTAACACAACACAACACAACACAACACAACACAACACAACACAACACAACACAACACAACACAACACACAACACACAACACACAACACACAACACACAACACACAACACACAACACACAACACACAACACACAACACACAACACAACACACAACACACAACACACAACACACAACACACAACACACAACACACAACACACAACACAACACACAACACACAACACACAACACACAACACACAACACACAACACACAACACACAACACACAACACACAACACACAACACACAACACACAACATACAACACAATACAACACAATACAACATACAACACACAACACACAACACACAACACACAACACACAACACACAACACACAACACACAACACACAACATACAACATACAACATACAACATACAACACAACACAACACAACACAACACAACACTACACTACACTACACTACACTACACTACACTACACTACACAACACAACATAACACAACATAACACAACATAACACAACATAACACAACATAACACAACATAACACAACATAACACAACATGAACACAACATAGCACAACATAACATAACACAGCATAACACAACACAACATAACATAGCACAACATACCACAACACAACGCAACATAACATAACATAACATAACATAACAACATAACAACATAACCTAACCTAACCTAACCTAACCTAACCTAACCTAACAAAACATAAAATAACATAACATATCATAACATAACAGCATAACAACATAACATAACATAACATAACATAACATAACATAACATAACATAACATAACATAACATAACATAACATAACATAACACAACACAAATGAAGAAAAAGTTTGAAAGTTTCCTTCTACCTGAATCATTTGTGTACCGTTAATTATACGAGACCTCTGAAGGGAACGTTAAAAGGTCATGCCAACACGTGTCAGAAGAAGGAGAGCCAAAACTCTGAAGGATGCCATTTAAATCAAAGGATCAAGTGCTTTAAAAACCTGCGTTGATTTGTCTGCTTGTTTTTTTGAAAATGTTTCTATATATATATATATATATATATATATATATATATATATATATATATATATATATATATATATATATAAAAGAAATAAAGATAATAATAAGATAATAATAAGATAATATAAGATAATATAATATTAAACTGAACAATATATTACAGTTTAATAATAATATATAAAATAATATATATAATAATATAATAAAAATAATATATATATAATATATATATAATAATAATAATAATAATAATAATAATAATTCGATATAACAATAAAAATAATAATAATATATATATATATAATATAAGAATCATAATTACAATAACATGTACATATATATTTAGAATATATATATATATATATATATATATAATATATATATATATAATATAATAATATATATATAATAATATATGGAAATATTATATATATATAATAATAATATATAATAATAATAATAATAATAATAATAATAATATATATGTATATACATATAAATAGTATATATATATATCCTCTTTCTTGATATATGAATTATGTATATATATATATATATATATATATATATATATATATATAATATGTAATATATATATGTATATATATATAATAATATATAATAATAATAATAATAATATATGTATATATATGTGTAATATATGTATATATTATATATCAACCAGCAGCCAGCATAGCATAGCCAGCAGCTGCTGTAATAGTATGTAGCCAGCCAATATGTAGCCAGCCAGCCAGTATGTATAATAAGCCAACCAATAATAATATATATATGTAATAATAACCAGCAATATATATATGTATAATATGTAATATAATATAATAATAACAATAATAATAATAATAATAATACTAGTGATGGGACGATTAATCGGAATCGGCATCGGAATCGGAGAAATCGGCTGTTTTTCAGGAATCGGAATCGGAATCGGCAAAATTGTACCGATTCTTTGACCGATTCTTTGGTATACAATCTGAAAATAATTTTATTCGATCTTTATGATATTTCAAAGACAATATTTCGAAGTCTGCCGTATTGATTTTAATTTCAGTTCTTCCTAATTCTATTTAATTTAAGAAAACTGGATTGAGCGGAGCATCTTTACGTAGAGCCTAAAATATCATGTTAGGATTTTCAGACAGTCATGGTGAGGCAGACATTTGGCAATGTTTCGTTAGTCATGTTATGTAATATGTTTTGATAATTATATACCCGTGAACTCGTAGGTGAGCAGTGATATATTTGCCTTGTAATCTTGTAATAATTGGAACTATTGAATATAAATGCTATCTTTTGAGTTTCACCTTTTCACGTATCTCAAACAGCATCTAATATAAGTGATTGTCTTCAAAATGTTATGGAAGAATTCAATATTCCTGCTAATAAAATTCATGTTATAGTAGGGGATAACGCACCTAATGTGGCTGCAGGAGTTACACAAGCAGGATTCCAGGAATTACCTTCCTTTTTACACTCTTTGACACTAGTTTTCAATGATGCCATATTTGATCAAAGGAACCCATTGAAAAAAAAAAAAAAAAATATCCAATATGCAAACAAATCGTAGGTCATTTTAATCACTCGCCTCAAGCTATTGCCAAGTATGAAGAATATCAAACTAGATTTAATTTACCACAACACAGATTTATTCAGGATATACAAACCAGATGTAATAGCCAGCATCATATGCTTTCAAAAAATTTTGAACAAAGACGGCTCTCATTTCATATTGCAGTGATCATTCAAAACCTGCTTAGAAACAATGGAAAGTTCTTGAAAAATTGCTAAAAAATACTTAAAAATTTTGTTGATTGTACAAATTTTGAGCCACAAGGAATCAATAGCATCGGCAATAATCCCAAATATGAAAGTGATTTGCAGTTTTTTGAAAAGGGTCAGAAAAAAGAACTATTTGAGGGACTTGGGTCTACAGTATCAGCATGGAAAAATTCAGTAAAAAATAGATTCAGCATTTTACTTTACTGATAAGAATCTTGTGCTTGCTACCTATCTTGATCAACCTTTTAAACTACATTCCTTGAGGATGAAAATATAACAATAAAAAAAGTGGAAGATATTCTTAAACAATGGATGTGTACGAAGATATATGTTGTATAAAGGGAAGGAAAACAGTTTCCCCTACTTTAACCAATCTTCAGATTCTTCTCATTTATCAACAGAATAGGGCGAAAAATGTGATACTGAAGTTAATAGTTTTAACTTTTCGGAATTTAAAGAGAAAAAAGACTTTAAAAACAGCAAAAAAAGAAAGTCATTCTAATGAGAAAGACAGATATATTGAAAAAATTTGAAGATGTTGTAAAAGTAGAAATCAGGTTTTCAGTTGAAACAGTAAAAATTCAGAACTCCCTCACAATGGTGGTCATCGAATAAGGTACCTTTCAGCATTTGGGTGTCCTTGTTAGATAGCTCGCCCTGTTCCGTGGAAAGTGAAAGACTCTTCAGAATTGGAGGATCAATTTATTCTCCTAAAAAAATCAGATGCACTCAGAAACGGGAGAAATGTTAATGTTTTTGCACTACAATTTAAGAGTCATGCTTTGACTATAAATAATAATGATAATTTTGCTTCAAGATCTTACTTTTAGTAAATTAAAAAAGGAAAAATTTTTTAAACAAAAATGACAAAATTGTTCATTTATTGTAAGATTTTAAATATTGCTATTATTTTCAGTGGTTAAATAAATCAAAAGGTAATTAACAAATTATTTCTTTAGCAAAGATAAAATATAAGAGAATTCTATAACATTAATTTATAAGGTTTTAAATATTTAAAATTAGTTGATTTAGCAAAATTAGGCATATATATATATATATATATATATATATATATATATATATATATATATATATATATATATATATATATATATATATATATATATCAAATATATATATATATATATATATATGAAAAAGAATTGGAATGGGGTGTTTTTCAGGAATCGGAATCGGAATCGGAATCGGCACTTTTGACTGGTATCGGTATCGGAATCGGCATCGGCTGGAAATTTGGAATCGTCCCATCACTAATATATATATATATATATATATAATATATATATATATATATATATAATAATAATAATAATAATATATGTAATAATAATAATAATAATAATATATATATGTATATAATATAATTACTATATAATAATATAATAATAATAATAATAAAAATTTGTAGTAATGAAAATGATATGAAATACTAATAATGATAATAATATATGTAATAATAATAATAATATAATATATATAATAATAATAATAACAATAATAATAATATGTATAATAATATATATGTATATAATAATAATAATAATATAAAGAATAATAATATGTAATAATAATAATAATAATATGTAATAATAATATAATAATAATAATATTTATATAATAATAATAACCATTAATAATAATATATAAATGTAGACTAATTTATTTGTAATAATAATAATATGTATATATATATATATATATATATATATATATATATATATATATGGCTGTGTTTCCAGAAGCCCGACTGCAGCCTGGCAGGCACACAGGCGCATATGCATCGTTTAGAGCCCGTTTGCGCACAGTCAGCGCCGTTGTTAAATCCTCGATTCGGGAATTAATAAACGGGCGGGCTGCACGGAAGAATACTTTGTTTACAAACAAATCTTTTTATAAAACATGTGTCGGAAATGGCTTGCCAAAAGTTTTTTAATATTTTAGTTAACTTTTATATTAAGGATACTAATATATCGTATCATTTCATAAAATATATGCATATAAGTAAAGGAGTATTGTTTACAATTGTCAGCTGATTTGACGGGCGCGCTCGGCCGTTTCCAGGTATTCAAATTTCCTGTTTTCTAATTGGATAATATAATTTTTTTCAATTCGAAGCGTTTCCGAGTAGATTTTGAACACTGGCTGTAGTCGGGCTTCTGAAAACGCATCCATAAAGATTCAATGCTAATTTCACTTTCGCAGTTTAGTATGTATACAATTACATTAATGCCATATACAATTCACACGATGGATGATTTAATAAGCTTAGTTTACTAAAAACATTTTATTTAAAATAGTAATCTATAATTTATTCTTTTTATAAAACTTCTAGCTTTCACGTAGAGGCGTTCCCCCTACCTCATTCAGGGAGCTTTAAGAGAAAATGAATGGATTAGCCATAACAAATAGCCATAACAAAAAATCCATTCATTCTCTCTTAAAGCTCCCTGAAAGATGTGGAGGGAATGCCTCCATGAAAGCTAGTAAGTTTTATAAAGAGAAAATTAAACTATAGATTATTTTAAATAAATTTTTTTTCAGTAAAGTAAGATTATTAAATATCATCGTGTAATTAATGGGGATTAATGCAAGTCTCTCATATTTATATATTTATATATATATAATATATATATATATATATATATATATATATATATATATATATATATATATATATATATATATATATATATATATATATATATAGTTTCTATATTATTTACATTTCTATTTCTAATTATTAAACAATTTTGAATAATTTTTATAATTTTAATTTTAATTTTAATTAAACAATTTGAATAATTTTTATAATTTTAATTTAATAAATTATTAACATATTATTCAAACCTCTTTTAAGAAAAGACTAAAAATAACTTTATAAATTTAATTAATTTTATTTTTATTAATTTTTGCATTTTTATTTAATTATTTTTTCCTGACATTAAAAAAAGTCAATGAATTAAATGAATGAAAATAAGCAACGTATTATTATTATTATTATTATTATTATTATTATTATTATTATTATTATTATTATTATTATTATTATTATTAATATTATTGTTATCAAAATTTCCATTATTAATGTTATTGTTATTAATGCAGTTATTGTCATTATTATTATTATATTATTATTGTTATTATTATTTGTGTGTACATTATTATTATTCTTAATGTTATTATTATTATTATAATGTATAATTATTATATTATTATTATTATTATTATTATTATTATTATTATTATTATTATTATTATTATTATTATTATTATTATTATTATTATTATTATTATTATTATTATTATTATTATTTATTATTATTATTATTATTATTATTACTAGTATTCTTATTATATTTTTATTATTATTATTATTATTATTATTATTATTATTATTATTATTATTATTATTATTATTATTATTATTATTATTATTATTATTATTATTATAATTATTATTATTATTATTATTGTGTGTATTTATTATTATTATTATTATTATTATTATTATTGTGTCATGTTGTGTAGTTGTGTGTGTATAAGCTTTTTATTATTATCATAATATTTGTGTATGTCTTAATATAATAATTTTAAATTTTTTACAAGTGACTGTATTATTATTATTATTGTTATTATTATTATTATTTATTATTATTTTATTATTATTATTATTATTGTATTATTAATTATTATTATTATTATGATTATGATTATTATTATTATTACTAATGTTATTATTATGATAATTATTATTTTTATTATTTCCGATGATTATAAATACGATGATGCTTATGATAGTTATGATTATTATTATTAAGTATTATTATTATTATTATTATTATTATTATTATTATTATTCTTATTATTATTATTATTATTATTATTGCACATATCTTTGCCTTTTTCCAAAAATTTCTTATGTTTAAAATTAATTTTTTTTAATATTTTGGATATTGATTTAATTTTTTTCTAAAAATTTCTCCCCTAAATTTTGCTCATTCTTCCCCCACTTTTGGGGGTTAAGAACAGGAGGGAGAGTGGGAGACTATGGGGTTTTTACAGGGTTTATTTATAGTTTTAGGTTATGAAATGCTTAAAAGGATTCTATAGGAAACATCATAATAAGTGTTTGGAAAGTTAAACACTTTACACACACACACACACACACACACACACAGCTTCACACACACACACACACACATATATATATATATATACACTGTATATATAAATATATTTTGATATAACGTATACCTACTTAACTGTTTATATATATATATATATATATATATATATATATATATATATACCTATTATATATATATGTAATATTGGGTAGTTGGCTCTAAAAAATATAAACACACGCATTGTTTGGGAGTAAAACTATTAATATTCACTTTTCCTGTTCTTTTGGGATTAGTTTATATAATATATAAAGAAAATTTCTCTCCCTGACATTTTCATTCTTTCTTTGGCATGAATTAGGATTATTTAGATCTGGTGCTATTATGTCTATATTTACATGGTCTTTGTATTAACAGATTGGTGTGTTTTATGATATTGATATATATTATCATTGGCATGACGAGAATGGTTCATATTAGATTTGGTGTTATATAGTATATATATATATATATATATATATATATTTATATATATATATATATATATATATATAAATATATATATATATATTTATTTATACTTTATCTATTTTTTTATATATATATATATTTAACATATTACATATTAAATAAAGTACATATTAAGTAAATAGGATTATTAAAGGTGATTTATTTTCATTCTTAATTTAACATCCCCTTCTTTATTTTGATCACAAATATAATATAATTTATTTATTATATAAAAACAATGGCATTGTTTATTAACAAACCACAAATAATGTTTATTATTTGATTCCATTATTTGTATATTTTTGATCGATTGACAGGGAGGGGGGGAGCACTAGTTCCATAAACCCTGCTAGATCGCACTCATCGTTCTTTTGTTCTGTTTTATTTATATCCATAATGATCAACTTTGTTTCTTTAATAAGAAACTTTACAAAAGATCACTTTTATGGTGACATTAAGTATGATAATATTCACTTTAATTTGAATATTTATTTATATAAAATGAGAGCCCGAAGGACAAGGCCCTTGGAGACATATGACACTGAATCTCTTGGCTGAACTACCGAATCTCTCTCCGATTTTTGCTTGATCGCCGACAGTTTAAGAAACTACATTCTCATTGGTTAGTTTAATTTTAAATAACATAAAAAATAAAAACCGTTATGTACTAGTTCTAATATGTAGGAAAATTTAGTTTGCATAAATACACATAACATTCTTAAAGGCTATTGAGTACAAGTTTTATAACAGCTGTGTACCGGAAATGCGTCCTTAAAAAGCGTTGGCTACACATTTACAAACATTCTCTCCACGAATAATTTTCTTTGGACTGAGGCACAAGATTGGCCGGTTCATATATATATATATATACCATATATATATATATATATATGTATATTTATATATATATATATATTTATATATTCTTTATATATCTATATATATATATATATATATATATATATATATATATATATATATATATATATATATATTATATATATATATATATATATA
>JABUQX010141326.1:0-25000 GCA_015478945.1 Trachelipus rathkii
AAAGGTTACTTGACACTTGAGCGTAGCCTTCATGCGCCAACGGATGTGAAAGGTAGGGTCAATGCCCAGATCCGCGTGGCTTCCCAGCTGGCCGTGCACCCATCTTCTTTGCAGACGAATCTTTCAGATAGCAGCCATTACCTTCTTCTGATCACGCAGCGCACTATACATTCTTCATACCGCAAATATAAATAAACTCCGTAAAATGGTAATGAAAATATAATACAAGAAAATGCATATGGTTATGTGCTAAATAAATATTTATTTAGTTAAAACATGCCATAGTAAACAAATAAATATTTTTATTTAATATGTTATTGATATTATTACAATGAAATTATATTTTATTTTATCAGTGAAATTAACGGTCCATCAAGAACAAGATTCCGTTTATTTGAGGTGTGGCGGAAATCTTTAATGGCCATTTGCGCGTGATCAGCCCAGATATCGTAAATTTCATCTACGGGCGGGAGCTGAAGACAAGGATACCCAGAAGAAGACCACGCCAGGCTCCTTTCTTCACCTCATCATGCCTGTGTAATAGCTGCTGTATCTCTGCAGAGAGGTACAATGTCGTCACCCAATGAGGTTTAAATGTCTTTCAACACTTAATCATCTATCAGCTCGCCACTGGTTTAGTAGCTACGACTGTCGCCACTTGTTACAGCATGAATCACTTCGACCCGCGCACATGAAGCCATCAGCTTCGTCAGCTGTGGTCGAAAGGAAAACAAGGCGCCAGGTCACACCGAGTTTGACTTTCGCTGTAGGGTGAGGCAACAGCAACACTTGTGGTTTTAGAGAACAGTCAATGACAATTTTAAGATCAATTGCCTGCACGTGCATACGATATCCACTGGTCACGCTCTCATCAACGGAGTGGCCTGAAGACTTGTGCCGCCATTATACCTGAATTCAATGCCTCTTCACCCAGCCTGCATGAGCGATGAGCAAGGGAGCAACATTGGTATCTGACAGTTCTTCGGTAGCTGCTGGCTGGGTAGCCTGAATGGTTGGCGGGAAGGTTTTCATGGATTTTACCTCGCAGCCTTTCTGGCGCGCTCAGAGGCTGGGTCATGGCGCGGCTCATGCGGAGTGCGTGCGCAGCACGGCAGCCGTGCAAGTGCACAGGAGGGCTACTGAGTGAGCCGAAATAGACGATGAATTTAATGACTCTTCTCCCAATCGCCTCTTTTTTGGGCCGTGGATAATAGTATACGAAGGGCTCTGTACGCCCACCGTACAATGCTTCCCCTACCTCTAGTTTCGCATTTGCAAGTTCATTACCGATTGATTGCACGTATCTGCCTAACTTCTCAGTTCTTGTTTCGTCGTTGTTGTTTACAACAGTGACCTCACACTCTTTTTTCATTTTCGCCCATTCGCACTCCCATATTCTAATAACCTCGTAACCTTGCGACTTAATCCGCTTCTTGTCTCATGGTTGTACTGTACCTGTCAAGACTTGATTTGCCATAGAGTTTTTCTAAGCCTTTCTTACATGCTTGATGCCCATGAAATACACAGCCGTGGAAGAGTAAGACAATCTTCTTCATGACTGTACCAGATGGAGGAGGGGGACGTCTCTCATTCAGTTCTATCGTTTGTTCATTAACGTTGAGTTGACGGGACGTTAAGAACTCGTTAATGTCAAGGGGCACGTAGTCTTCAGCTGGAATTTCAACGTACCCGTCAGGCTTTAGGTACCTGTTTTTGATTTTAAATTTACGTTCGCCACCATTCCTTGCATGTTCGATTCGATGACCCTTATACATCTCCATGAATGTGAGCCATTTCACACCATCATACGAGTAGTTTGAATCATCAGTACGTCCTATATGTGCCAATGTATTTTCAGGCATGAAGTGCATTATACCATGAATGATAATGCAGCAATGGTAGAACAATCAAGCAGGCAGTCGACTTTATGATCCTTAAGGAAGATTCCCCTGAATTTCTCGAAGGATTGACGAAGAATATTAACATCTTGAACGCAGTACGTTGTACATTCCTTCATGATATCGTAGTCCTTATTGTTAAATGTTTGATACCAACGTTCAAAATCAGCCTTTTCACTGTCGGACATTCGATGTGTCTCAAAGGTTTCCTTATCCGGAATTTTTCCCTTGTAATTTATATTCTCAAGGGTAAGAAAGCGGTAAGGAAAGAATCCTTTAGAAAGCTAATACCCATGCACTTAGGGAGTTTTTTCAAGGCACAGGGCATAAACATTAACGTGTCCTTAAACTGGATGTTATGGTTAGCTGTCATAGTTATAATTTTGGTTCCACGCTTCACAGGGTTGGAAGATATGGAATGAACGGTAGGTCTGGCAAGCAGTTTGCTGTAAACAAACTGATTGTCGAACTTACCGCCATTATGAGCCGCAACTAGAATGTTAGATTTCTTGTGTTTTTCAGCAAACCTGAATATATAGTTGAGAAATAGATCGACAGGACACTTCTCATACTCTTCTGTTGCTTCCAGATTATCTAGTTTTCTTGAATATTTCAGTTCGTGCCGTACCGCAAGTCTCACACGGTGATGAATTGTCTAGTTCCTTCTCGCCGCAGGCATTGCATACAAGCATACTCACTAGAATATAGGGGAGCATATCTGTTTTTATGCGTCCTCCATCCTCTTCGCGACTATTATGATTATAGGTTTCGATATCATAATAGAAGGTAAATGTCTTCTTACGTTTTGCGAAAGCATCATCTGTTGGAACCTTGATTTTCTTCATAAAACATTGATGATTATCGCCCTCTATTCCATACTTCTCGTCACACATTCCACATTTAATATGCATGCAATCATGTCGGTGTTCGCCTTTTTTATCAGCTACTATCTCATTGTCGCATAATGTACATACGTTAAGGTATTTGCACGTGAGGTCTTCGTGCAACTTAAGACAAGCCTCATTATAGAAATCCCTATTGCATTTATCACAATGTAAAAGTGTAGATGCGTCGCCCGGTAAAGCTTTACATTTATAAGTTAAGCATTGTCCGCATCTGTATTCAGTGCATTCGTTTTGTAAATGGTTAATTAAGTGGTCTGTGAAACTATAACACTGATGGCAAAAAACAGGTCCATGGACATTCTTAGGAACTACACTACCTAAAGCTAGCTTGATAGAATCTCCAGGAAAAGGATAATGATAAGGGTTTCAGATCACATCTATTACAAAAGAGGAAAGTCTCTATTCTGTTCGTGAGGTTTTAAACACTATACTCTCTTCGAGTTTGCATCTTGGCCTTAGAGAAAACCAGTCTCCAAGCATTAAGCAAGTTATTAACGCAAATCAGCCGCTTTAAAGCTCCTTTCATGTGCCGCATCAGCCAACGAGTTGCAATCTGCCACCTGGCTTCATAGGTCTCACAGAGGATAAAATGATATTTTAGGTGAAGATATTTGGGGCCTGGTTAGGTACATGCTGATGTGGTGGGAGCTTTTAGAAGTACGCAGCTATTGCCCTGAATCCACATCCAACACTGGTTCTTTTCCCTATTCTCGTTATTTATACCTAACTGCACTTTATTAACATCTTTATGTTTAAAGTTCACAGAAGAAGGATCAATTGGACCATTACCCTCTGGATTATGGCATATCTGTACATCTACATTGAATTCATCCAACATGGCTTGGTCACCAGATTGAAAGAGTTCTAGAAAACGATCCGACAGATACTTAGCCAGATTTGGTCGAGATATCTCTTCATGAGGAATTCGTATATGGAATTGACCCCCATTCCTATCCGTAAAAAGAAAACCAGCCCGAAGGGTATATTCCCGATATGTCACTACTCGCCTTACCTGTTCTATCACGTTGTGAATGACAGCTACTAACACGTCGTTGATGTCTCGATTTCCGTTAAAGATCCGTCTGGTGTCGATTCGCACTCTGAAGCGGTGGTGATCGATAATCCCTGAATTACGCGTAGATCCTTCACGTGTTACCTTCAACAGTTCAGTCGAGAAAGGTGCAGGTGGGTCATCAACCTCCTCCTCCTCATCGTCGTGAAACACCTCAACACGTGAAGGACCCGCAACAGCCCCGTCATCTACAAGCCGTCCAGGATTCCCTTTCTGTTTCTGCTTTTTCTGGAAAAAGAATGAAAATTCATAAACAATTGTGTAACATACTATTATGCAACAATATTTTTTCAGTAATATTTTTCAGTAATATATATAGAATAATTAGATTGTAACTTACCGACGATTCCGAAGTTGGGATATTCGCTTCAGATAAGGGAGCTGTGGCATGTGGCCACGTGGTACTGGAGATTCACCAGCATTTGGTCTGATTGTTTTCGCGGAGGCCCTCCAGATGATTTCTGTTGAAAGGAGAAAAAGAACGTGTAAGCTAATTGTAGACTGTTATAGGTGTAATAGAAAAAGAACGTGTAAGCTAATTGTAGACGGTTATAGGTGTAATATATACGTATTCCAGAATTTGAAATATGCTTACCTTTCCTTGTTTTTTCGTCCCAACGCTGAGAGGTCTAGAAGGACCTGAGGAATCGCTGTCTGTACGATCTGAATTGGATTTACCAGCTACTGCACCACGAACTGTTGACACGTTACGGTTTTGGGCATCAGCGCTACGACGAAGTCTGCGACGCTCATATTTGGAGATTAACCTCTTCTTATTAGGACTGTTGGGCTTCCTGCGTGTAATCTATAGAGGAAAGAAAACATGTATGTAAATATAAAAAACTAAATGTAGATTGCTATAGAGGTATATAGGAAAATCATATACTGAAATACACATACCATTCCTTGATTTCCTTCGGCACTGGAACGGTTTGTAGAAATACATCCTCCAACAAGCGGTGCAGCACCTGCTTCGTCCGTGACACTGGTTGATGCTTCGGCGCTCGAGTTTGGATATCAGTCTTCTCTTAACAGGACTCTAGTAGGCACAAATCGAAATTCCTCCAGTCAATGATCCTTGGTATGCACACTGTAATGAAATAGCATTATAAGTATATATATATATAAGAATATTCATTGTGATGACATCTATGAATGTAATATCGCTTAAGAAATAATATAGAAACTTACTCTAGGTCGAATCCTATTATCAATAGCTTGAGGATTAAGAAATAAGTTCATCTTTCTCTCAGCTTCAAGTAACGCTCGCACATATTCCTCATCATTATCCGTAGATATATCAAGATCAACTTCATTAGTGTTACTTTTTAAATATATATCTGAACAAACTAAATTAACATTAATGCGCTGTAAAATATATATATATATATATATATATATATATATATAGCATTATACAGTATATAAGTTACTATATATATATGTATATATATATATATATATATATATATATATATATATATATATAAATAAAAATATATATATATATATATATATATATATATATATATATATTATAATAATAATTATAATAATAATAATAATTTAACGACACTACCCTTTCTTGTGCAGGGCATACGTATTCTGGTCTCGTTCATCATCAGCGCTTCGATTGCCTTTTTTTCAGTTTGCACAGCTTCTACCAATTCCACCTCTTCACTACTTCCCACTAGTATGGTTTCTGATACAGTTTCGTCATCTCCACTGAAAGTACGTTTTAATCCTCGTTTTTGATTAGTCAGCCATATTTTCGTTTTCTTCTACAATTCTTGTCAACTAACGTAAAACACTGAAACAGAAATGTATATATATAGTGAGAGAGAGAGAGAGTTACATATATATATATATATATATATATATATATATATATATATATATATATATATATATATATATGTATATATATATATATAGCATATATATATATATATATATATATATATATATATATGAATATATATATATATATATATATATATATATATACGCTTAATTAAATAAATTATTATATTATTAAGATTTCGAACATATATAAACATTATTATTACATTAGAGCGTATGTAATTCACACCCAATACGCTGCAGCCCTTGAAACACTCTGACTAAATACACCACGGCTTCAAGGGTTTTATACGCTACATTTTAGCCCTGAGGGCTTGTATTTTAAGCCTAATAGGTAACCCATGGTGCAGGAATGCGTGTAAAGGTTAACTAGTACTCTTTAAAGTTTACATATGTATTTCAAATGAGGAACATTGTCTTAAATCTAATAATATATATATATGTATATATTTGCGAGTGAAATTATATTATATATATCTATATATATATATATATATATATATATTATATATATATATTATATATATTGTGAGAATAAATATATATATATATATATATATATATATATATATATATATACATATATATATTCCGTAAATTTATTATACGCTATAGTTTTCTTTTAAAATAAATGGAATACGATGAGGAATCATACATTGAAACGCAATTATAAAAAATATTCTTTTATTGAGTAAAATTACATCATTTTTAGAATTTCCTGAACAATAATAAAATCGTTGAGTATAGGATTTCCCATCGAGAATACATTAACGAGATCTTCAAGAGGCCGCTTTTTAAGTAATCCTTGTAAAAAGTAAACGGAATAGAGTCCACATAGCTGCGAAGAGTATGATTGTATCGGAAACGTTAAGGTTTTCATATAGCTTGAATTATTGTTTCTTAGGAACTGTTTTATATAAGGGGCTGAATATAGCGACGATTGATGCAGTGAATCAACTAGAATCATACAGTTTTCATCTAGTTTGTATAGTACAGCCCAGTGCCCATGAGTAGTTTCCCATCTAGGTGAAGTGTTAAATATCAACCCAGCGTTTACTCTTATTTTTATATCTTCTAATTCATTACTGGCATACGTGTGCTTGAAACCCCTTACTGATGCCAGTAATACGCCAAGTTCGGCTTCGTTCATGGTTAGCCGGTTAGAAGCACGTTTCTAACTCTGTCTAGTTCAATGAGACTTTGGTATTCCATATAGACCAAGACTGAAACAGGAACCTGTAAGCTCGACGCAAAATTTAAATTCAGTCCTAAGGATCCACTCGTTACAGCGCTTAAATGCGTAGAGGCAGACGAAGAAAGGTCGGGTGTTAGTTCATAAGCATATAAATTAGAATTGTCAACGTAATCTTGTAGTGTAATTCCCGTTCCTGTGTCACTACACTGCACAGTTTGAGCTACCAGGTCGTAGAAAGGCCGAGAACACAGCGACTCATAGGGAATGGTGCTATAAGACGTTTCGTAATCCCTACCGTGTGAATGGCCATCGATTTGAAGACTGATCCGTTTTAAATTGAAATGTTGGAATTTAAAGGTAGGCTTTTTATACTTGCCTACTACAGCTGTATGTTCAAGCAGTCCTACTACAACTTTCAAGGGCAGAGTCGCATTAACAATGTTGGGAATGTTAATATTTGATAAACCAGGTGTAAAGTTAAAAATCTTTGTCTCCACTCGTATCAGTGGGGGTACTTTGCGGTCGATGAAAGAAGTGATTTTTCAACTTCAAGATGCCTGTTGGCAGTGAGTTTCACTTTGCGTACATAAATATAGGTCTCCAACAATTTGAAAATTGGGGATGGTGGAGTACTCGTAGCACCACTTTTAGTGTGTACTTTCAAAGCAAACTGTGGTGCAGCCCTAGTCAATTTCAACTTAAGTTCCACACCTGGGAGTAGAAGTCGTTCCTGATTAAGTAGATCCCCCATTAGTCGGCCGTAAAATTCGTAGGTGTTACTTGGAGATTTAGCAGCCCTGTCAATATGCTTATCTACATCTTTAAAGCTGTAGAACCCGCAGGATTGCATGTGGGATTTTTTCGCATCTTCACTAAAGTTTAAAAGATTGTTGATGTAACATTTGTATGGGTATAAGGCCGTAGCTGAATTAACAGGAGTTTCATTAAGGAATATTTCCAGCTGGCTGAAAGCGGTATACAGGAAGTTACTCTCAGTGTAAACGACATGATCATCGGCTGTAGGTAGTTCGCTTCCGTCTTCTGATAAAAGTTTCACTTTCAAGTATAAATGGATGTCACAGGGATCGATGTAAAAGTCCCCCGATCCAGTTACTATAAACTCTAAAGGTGCATCGCTATTGGTAATCGAGTGAGTGGGGTTGATAGACACGTAATTGCTGTTAAGCAGACTAATTTGCGTTGGTGGAACATTAAAAAGATTTAATTCTGATTTACAACAGCCATGAGACGCGCTGGTTAAGAAATGCATCCTGTCGGTTCAAAAGCTTTCCTAAGAATGAATAGAATATAATATCACACCTCTTATATACTTTCCCTAGATAAGGCTATATATATATTCTGATGAGCCCTCAGTTCCATTGTAGCCTTTATGCGAGTAAGAAGTGTTATCGAATCTTTGTGCAAAGAACCTTGCTATTTTACTGTGTCCATCATGCTCAGACTTAACCGTTTCATCTCTATACAGGACATTGTACAGTGGGAGGAAATTCTTCCAGCCTGTGGAGTTTCAATTGTTTATAAAAGAAGACCTGAAGGTAGTGAATTTTACACGTGTACTAGCTCCCGTACAAACTATAGTAACCAAAGGGTATTTATGAATACAGAAGAACTACTTAATGTATGTTTACATGCCGAAACATTCATTTCGCAGTGCAGTAATCCATCGGTCAGTTTAATCGGAACAAAAGTAGTTATCAGCCAGAGTGTGAAGAGGAAACCTAAACAACTCACTATCAAGTTTTCAAAGAAACAAAACATAATCAGAATGGAGGTAAGAGTATGGAGAGCGTATAACACGTGTACATTTAAACGCACACGGTACGGTTTCTTTATTACAGGAATACAACAGTTGAAGTATATGACCGAGATTCGCAAGAGGGTGTTATTACAGAGTGTAAGGGCAGAAATGTTGAGTAATCACGTAAATACGGCTTATTATATGCTGTATGAGGAATACTACACATTTAAGAAAATGCTTGCTGGTAACTCTGAAGATATTATTGAATACTTCTTGAGATCCATAGATATGTATAAATTTATTTCAATGTTTAAAAAACAATGGTGTGACTCTATTTACACTGATGGACCAGAACCTAAACATACTATGATTTCTATACGTGATCTTTTCACATATATATTAGGAGATGGTGCGCATGTACTAAGAGAATGAGTACCTAGTGGAAAACGATCTGAGCGAGTGGCATATTTGTAAAGCTTTCGAAAGAGTAAGTTTGAAATAAGCGTAGAACGAACCTTTAGGGTAACGCGAAATATATTTAAAAGGAAATCTATGTATACTACATCCTTACTGAACTAACAGATGTCAATCATGGAGGACGTGCATAAATTCATGTTCCGTACACCTGCTACGTGTCTTATAGCCGGTCCAACTGGATGCGGAAAAACATTTGCAATACTAAAATTATTAAGTGAATTAGAGATATTTGAAGAGCGACCTGTGAAAATAATATGGTGCTATAACGTATTTCAGGCAAAGTTTAACGAGTATAAAAACCTATTCATTTCCATGAAGGGATCTATGACGTAAAATCGTTAGAGGATATAAAAGGACATAAGGTTATAATATTGGACGATCTCATGCACAAGGTGAATATTGAGGTAGCCGAAACATTTACAGTTTATTCTCATCATCTAAATATCTCGGTGTTCTTCATAACCCAGAACATTTTTCACCAAAGCAAGCATATGCGTAGTATCTCGTTGAATACCCAGTATTTGATTCTTTTCGGTCAGAGACGAGACATGAGTCAGATCAACGTGCTAGCCAGTCAAATGTTTCCCCTTCAAAGGAAAGAGTTCTTAAAAGTATATAAAGAGGTTACTTCGATCCCCCACGGTTATTTGATGTGCGAACTTCACCCTAAAAACACATACAGAGTGCTGCTCCGCACCAACATTCTACCTTCCGAAATCGAAACTGTTTATATTCCTGGATAATGCGGATAAAGAAATATTTACCGTTGATGAAAAATTATAAGAAACTTAGTAAAAAAGAAAAAGAGAAATTACTAAAAAACACTGCATTTGTAAACTGTATCTGTGAGATCTGTTTAAATATGGTAAAACAGGTCATACCATTGAAAACTGGTCAGAAGAGGTTACGTCGTCACAGCAACATCATTCGTAAACTTGTCCGTAAAGTTAAGACGAATAAGAATTTAAAGCATAAAAAGAAACTGTTACAGCAGGGAGGCGGAGTTTTCATTCCATTACTCTTCTCCGTAGTTGGTCCTTTATTGTCTAAACTGATAGCAGGGAATCACGCATAAGAATGAAGAAAGCTGTAGTAATCCCCTTCGACCAATATACAAAGTTACAGGATAATTCTCTGGTTATTCCTCAACCACTACCCGAAACGCTTGTTGATCCCCGCATTGATCAGATACGTATTTTTGAAAGGGAATTAGCAGATATATTATCTTCAAAAGTTAAAATATCAGGAAATATTACAAAAATTATTAGAAGTCAAAGACAAGTATACAGGAATGCTTCCTATTTCAAATGAAGTTTCACAACGTGACTATGAAAGAAAGGATTTTAAAAAGGTTTTAGAAAACAGCTTGCCACCTACATTGAAAAATAAAGGTAACGCATTATATGATACTTTAAAAGATCAGTTAAATTGGAACGAATTGGGACAGATTGTAATTAATGAACGGCCCCTGCAGGGTTCAAATATAGTAGACTTAGTCTCAGACTTAATTCGAGACTGGAAAAAGAAGCCTATACCAGGTTGGGACGCCATTAAACGTGAACTACAGGGTATTAATTTCCCTAGGAGCTTAATTAATAATAAGCAGAGGCTCCAGGATTTGGAAAATCATTATCAGGCATCGGTATCCGAACCTGTAGGGCCTAATGAACGTCCTTACAAGGGAATATTACAGCGTAAGAGCAAAACAATAAGTAGTCCTCAAGCAATAAGAAAAAAGCGAAATGAATTAGCGCGAAACTGGTTAAGAATGTAATATACATTACGTCATTTGAATCCAAAGATACAATTGAATCACTCTCACCATAAAATATGCAGAAACAGAATCGTACAAGGATATACAAGAATACACAGGAACATTCTTGTATATACAAGAACGACGTTAACGCAATTAGCCCTAAAAGTGTAACTCCACCTCTTATGTTTCACCATTCTAACTCTTAATCCTATTGATGTGATTGGCTGTGGGACCGTAAGACAGTAATTGGGGGCGGAGCTAGATAAGCTCCGCCCACCTCTTATTCATGTATATAAACCCCACGCGTGCTCTGGCAAACCATATATTTGTATTCCCTCCTTCCAGTGGTTAGTAGCTGTGTTACGAACGAAATGACGTGCTTAGTTAGAAATACCACGATCAGTGAGCTAACGTCTTGGTCTGTGGTCCATCAGCATTGCGCTGTCATCCTTCGTTTTAGAAGAAGATCATCAGGGGACCGATACATTACATGCTTAGCCCCCCTCCCAGCTTATAACAAACCTTTATTCATCTCTGTAGAAAGTCTCGCCATCATCATGGAAGCTGTCTCGGATTGGGCTTCCAAAGACTATATGAACCTCAGCGTGGTAAATGAATGGGGGCTGGCTATATCACAAGGAGGGTCTGAAGATCACAAACGTTTAACCCTGGTTTTTTCCTTACATGAAAACATTCCGAGGGTACATATAGGCTGCTGGCTACGGCGCAATGCGTCATCTGTTTTCTCACCAAGTGCGCATGCAATTACAATAAGTGGTAAAGAATCCATCGAGTTGTTCCTAAAGATGAACGAAGAATTCCTACATAGATTAGAAGATACGAATACACTGGAAGACCTCATAAACACCGGATACCGAATAGTTTATAATACATACAGTGACAGTTTTTTGTTTAACTCTAACAACGTCGCTAAGATGATAGAGGTCGTTGACCTTAATCGTTTTACTGCAGTTTGGAATGAGGAAATGAGTGGCGACCGATATAAAAATCATACTCTAAAGATTTCGGCGGCAGAAATGTATATGTTCATTACGGGAGAGGGAAGGGTAGGATTAGAATCCTACGTTGAAACGACGCAAGCAATTCTCGATGCATTAAAGTAATAACCCTAATTATTATTATTATTACTGTAAATATTACCGTTTCTGTGTAAATATTATCGTAGCAGTGTAAATAAAATGTTTTTATATTTTTACATTTCCTTATCCTTTTTTTTTTTTTTTTTTTTTTTTTGTTTATAGTCTTGGGGATTTTTAAGTTATATGTTGAAGAAGAAGAAGAAGAAGTATATATATATATATATATATTATATAAGTTATATTATATATATATATATATATATATATATTATTATATTATTATTATTATTACTATTATACATATACATATACTTAATATTCATTTAATATTTAATCTTTATATTTTCATTTTTAATCTCTCATTTATATTTCCATTTTATTTTATCTCATTAATTTCCATTCCCCTACTATTTTTATCTTTAATATCCACAAAAGATTTATGTCCAATTACAACGATTTTGTCATTTCTTCTGTTTCATATGAAGTTAGATAAATATAATACAGAAATATTATTATATATATATTATTGATATTATTATTATATGTTATTATATTTTATTATTTATTATTACATATTATATATATATATATATGGTGTTTACACATTGATCAGTAGCTAGCATGGACGCAAAGGAGGTAGTTGATAAACATTACTTCAACCTGAGAGAACCAAATAGTTTTGGGGGTTTCACTAGATTCGCATTAAGATATCCTGATATTGAGAAAAAAGAGCTAAAAAAATATTTAGAGGGCGAAGAGGCATTTACTCTACATAAACCTGTACGAAAAAAATTTCCTACACGGAAAACCATAGCCCAGCAGGTCGATATCTCCACAGCTCGACAGTGCATGGCAATTAGATTTAACGGAAATGATTAAATATAGTTCTTATAATGATGGGTTTCAATACGTGCTTTTTACTATTGATGTATACTCTAGATACCTATGGTTGAAACCCTTAAAAGATAAAAGATCAGCTACAGTTGCCACTGCAGTACTTGAAATTATAAAGTACGAGCGGAGAACCCCTAAATCATTTTGGACAGATTCAGGAATGGAGTTCAAGGGCCGAGAGTTTCAGGAGTTGCTCTGGGAGTATGGTATAAGCTATTACAATACATTTTCCGTAAACAAAGCGGCTATAGTTGAAAGAGTCCAGCGAACTGTTAAAGAGCGCATGCATAGGTATTTTACTAAGATGAACACCTTTAAATATATTGATATACTGGACGATCTGGCTTATTCCTATAACAGGTCTTACCATAGAACTATAAAGTCAACTCCTTTAGAAATGTCAAAAACGAGAGGTTATACATCGTATAGGGATGAAAAAGAAAACAAAATAAAAGATAATTCAGGAATAAAGGTAAACGATTATGTAAGAGTATCTCGAACAGCAGAAAGATTCAGAAAGGGCTATGAAGCCGGTTGGACTACGGAAGTTTTTAAAGTTCACAATATCCGAACACTAAGCCGTGACAGTTTAAAGCTATATTATCTGGAGGATTTAGATGGTGAAAAAATAAAAGGAGGGTTCTATAAACAGGAAATACAAAAAGTCAGGTTCAATCCTGCAACTCACGAATATAAAATTGAAAAAATATTAGGTACAAAAGGTAAAGGAAAAAATAAACAGGTACTGGTGAAATGGAGGGGTTATCCTGCTAAGTTTAATACTTATATAAAAGCAAGTGAAGTTAAGAATCATTAATCAGTTGATATTATAATCATGGAGAGTATAGATCACTTTTATTTAACTCTACCATCTTCAGCATCCATGGATTTACATCCTGATAATAATCTCGCTGATTTCACAACTGAGCTAGTTAACCATGTTTACCTTGATCGGCCAGAGTATGAAGTGGGATTATGTGAAATGATATTAAATACGGACATAGAAAATTTACCACCGGATCTATTCTGGATGACAGTGTACAGAAGTGTAGAATGTGTTGAAACTATATTACAAGTGGAAGGTACCCGTTTTCTGAAAAGGACTACAATTGCCAAAAAGCTGAATACGGCTACATTTGCTACAAAAGAATACTTCATTGAAGAATTTGCTCTGCGACGGTCTTATTTTAAATCAGTACCTGCTATTTTCAGTCATTTAAACGACCTCTTTGATATGAGTATTATGTGTAAGGATTTGATATACAAAACTGATATGCGAACCAATGAAGATAAAGTAATAATATCTTTAAGATCAAAAGCAAGTGTAAACCTGCGAGACCGTGATACGTTTTTTCTCGAGCGATCACCATGGCAGAGAAAACATATTCGTAAAAGGTTTGGTGAGCTGGATATACTTCATGACATCCCTACTATGCTGAAGAGGGTTATACTTTCTGGAGAATAAACCCTTAACTTGGCATGAGCAAAAAGATGACGCAGACCGCGTACTGCATTATACATGTACACCCTCCGAAATGCTCATACGTCCGGGTCTAGCGTACGTTTATACAGATGTTGTTTCACATCAGTATGTAGGTAACGTTACAGCCCCTTTGTTACGAGTTGTCCACCTTACTGATAAGGTAATCACCTTTCCTAATGTTCATTACCTTCCTCTAAGTAAATCCGAAATTAGTTCTATACGAATATACATTAAAGACGTAGAGGGGAATGCATTCCGTTTTACGCCGGGAAGTCTAATATGTAAAATGCATGTACGGAGGAGAAGGTATTACTAGACTTTATACGTGAAGACACTATGTCAAACTTGAGAGGGAGGGTTACACCTATTTAAATCAGTGTATAGTTGGTTTCCACTCATTCAATAACTAACTTCTATACTGCAAAGTTTAGTTAAAAGAAAACCTCTAGTTGTTGAAAATGAGGGTTGATAAGTACTTTGTAGGCTCCTAGAATCCAACGCGGGTATGGCGTATCTGGATTTTTTGCACGTCTCTTAAGAGGTGCCATGCCGCTTTTGAAACGCAGCGGGAGCTATATAGGCAAAAAAGCTGTAAAGGCTGGTATAGAAACTTTGCGTGATATTGCCAGCGGGGAGGATGCAAAGTCATCCTTGAAACGTAGACTAGCCGACGCTTCCGACAGCATGTTAAATGATGTTAAGCGCAAAATCAGGAAAAAAATGACAGGTCAGGGCTTGAAGAGAAGAAAAAGGTCAAGATCAGTCAAGGTCAAGGCCAAAAAAGTTAAAAAACATTCACGAACAATAACAAAGAAAAAGAAAACGAAGAAGCGGAAACGGAAGAACTCTTCTGGACATGATACGAAAAGGATGACGAATAAGAAGCGTAAGATACGTAAAAAACGCAAAAGAAAGACACAGAAGCGTAAAAATCAAAGGGATATTTTTTCATTGTAAATGATAAAACTTAAAATAAAATAATTTAATTACAAGAAGACCTTAACGTTTCCGATACAATCATTCTCGTCACAGATATGTGGACTCTCTAACGTTTACTTTTTACAAGGATTACTTAAAAAGCGGCCTATTGAAGATCTCGTTAATGTATTCTCAACTAGAAATCCCGTACTCAACGCTTTTATTATTGTTCATGAAATTTTAAAAATGATGTAATTATATATCAAGCATATTTTAAAAATAGCATTTCAATGTATGATTCCTCATCGTATTCCATTTATTTTAAAAGAAAACTATACCGCATAATAATATTTTCGGCATATATATATATTCAGTAAAGGCTAATAATTTATTTATACGTAATAAAAAATTTCACTTGCCAGCTTAAAAATAACAAACCCGAAATGAAAGAAGAAGGCGAGTGATATATATGCAGTGAGTGCGAGCAGCGCATATATGCTGTGGCGGGCGGCGGCGTTGGGCTATATTAGTATATATATGGCGCTGTTATTGTTGCTGCTGCATACAAGGCTGGCTATATATTGTTATATACAGGTTGTTGGCTACAAGCAAGGTTATATATTATTATGCATATATGTTACGTTATATATATATATATATATATATATATATATATATATTATTTTTAAATAAAAATAATAAAAACATATTTAAATAAATAATAAAATAAAATAATAAAATTAAATAAAATAAAATAAAAATAAAATAAAAATTTCACAAAACTATAGCGTATAATAATATTTACGGAATATATATATATATATATATATATATATATATATTATTATTATTAAGTTAGTTAAGATATATATATATATATGCTATATATATATTATATAGATATATAAGTTGAAGTTATATATATATATATATATATATATTATTATATATATATATATATATATATATATTTAAATAATTAAAATAATTAAAATGATGCGCTCCAAACTTAAAATAATAAAATAATTTATTTATACGTAATAAAAAATTTCACTTGCCAGCTTAAAAATATCAATCCGAATATATATATATATATATATATATATATATATATATATATATATATATATATATATATATATATATATATATATAATAAATAAAATAATAAAATATTTAAATAAATAATAAAATAAAATAATAAAATTAAATAAAATAAAATAAAAATAAAATAAAAATTTCACAAAACTATAGCGTATAATAATATTTACGGAATATATATATATATATTATTATTAAGGTTATTATTAAGCAGTTATTACATAAGGTTACATACATGGCTACTGGCTGGCTGCTGGTTATTGGTTACGTTGGTTAGCAGTATGGTTAAAAGAAGGCACGCCATTGCGTTGGTTACATATGTATATTGGTTGGTTACTAAGAGCATATTAAAGAGTTAGTTATATGCTATTGTTATATGTTGGTATGGCTATTACTAAGTTAAGGCTGGTTGCTGGTGCTAGAGCAGCAGCATACATATATATATATTATTACATATTAATATATATATTACATATTATATATATATATATATATTTAAATAATTAAAATGGTTAAAGAAATAGCATTAACCAAAAAGCTTGTTTGACGTTCTTTAACCCTAATTCAGAAAATCAAATTGAGCTTAAAAATATCAATCAGGTTCTAAAAACATCCTTTTATCGTATATATATATATATATATATATATATAGTAAATATATATATATATATAGTTATTATATATATATATATATATATATATATATATATATATATTATTATTTAAATAAAAATAGAGAAATATATAAATATATAAGAAATATAAAATAATAAATTCAAATAAAATTAAAATAGACGCAACAAAAATTATTTTAAAAGAAAACTATAGCGTATAATAATATTTTACGGAATATCTGTATATATTTATATCTATTAAGAATTTTATATATATCTTTTTTTATTTGTTTATAAGAAGAAGAAGTAAGAAGAAGAAGGTGTTATATATATATTATTATATATATATAGTTATATATATATATATTATATATATTATTATTGTTAAGGTTATTATTATTATTGGAAAATATATAGATATATATATATATTATTTTTATATATATATATATATATATATATATATATATATATTTAAATAAAATAATAAAATATTTAAATAATTAAAATAATTAAAATGATGCGCCCAAACTTAAAATAATAAAATAATTTATTTATACGTAATAAAAAATTTCACTTGCCAGCTAAAAAAAAATATATAAATATATATATATATATATATATATATATATATATATATATATATATATATATATATATATATATATATATATATATATATATATATATTGAAAGCGTAAATAGCCCTCCAAAATATTAAATATATATAAATAATAAAATAAAATAATAAAATTAAATAAAATAAAATAAAAATAAAATAAAAATTTCACAAAACTATAGCGTATAATAATATTTACGGAATATATATATATATATATTATATATATATATATATATAGCATAGAAGAAGATATAAAGTATAGAGCAAATATATATATATATATATATATATATATATAAATATATATATATATATTATTTATATATATATATATTTATATATATATATATATATATATATATATATATATAGTTATATATAAGTATTAAAATAAAATAAAAACATTTAAATAATTAAAATAATTAAAAATGCTACCTTGTCAAGATTGAAATCATGGAATGATTTATTCATCTATACGTATGCACGAATTTGAGATTGCCAGCTTAAAATATCAACTGAATATATATATAGCATATAGTTGTTATATATATAGGTTATTGTTATATATATATATATATATATATATATATATATATATATATATATATATATATATATATATATATATTGAAAGCGTAAATAGCCCTCCAAAATATTAAATATATATAAATAATTAAATAAAAATAAATAAAATTGCGTAAAGTAAAATCTTAAATATTATATAGAAAACTATAGCGTATAATAATATTTCTACGGAATATATATATATATGTATATATATGTTATATATATATATATATATATATATACATATATATATATATATATATATATATATAAATAAAATATTTATTATATATATAAATAAATATATAAATATATATATATATATATAAATATATATATATATATATATATATATATATATATCTATTTTTTTACACACAGTTCAAAATTAATTAATAAATAAAATATTTCTCAAAATACTTGCAATAAATTAAAATGCTGCGCCCCCAAACTTTAAAATAATAAAATAATTTATTTATACGTAATAAAAATGTCAACATTGCCAGCTTAAAATAGTCATCTGAATATATATATATATATATTATTATTGCTACATATACATATGTATATTATATTATATTTTATGTTATTATATATATTATTATTATACATATTACAGCATATTATGGGTTAAAAGAAGAAGTTATTGGTTAAGTTACATATATATAGCAAATATAGCATATTGTTGTTGCTAAGGCGCTACAAGGTTATTGTTGGTATTGGGCTGGAGCAGGCTGGCTATTATATTACATATACATATTGTTGCTAAGTTATATACTATTATTGGCTAAGATATATATATATATATATATATA
Organism: Trachelipus rathkii; assembly: GCA_015478945.1. Lineage (NCBI taxonomy): Eukaryota > Metazoa > Arthropoda > Malacostraca > Isopoda > Trachelipodidae > Trachelipus > Trachelipus rathkii. The sequence goes on from JABUQX010141326.1 coordinate 19,040, forward strand.
TATATATATATTGAAAGCGTAGTAGCTCTCCAAAGTATTAAATCTATATACCTAATAATACAGACCATATTATTAAATAAAAATAAAAAAAAAAATAAAATAAAATTTCTAAAACTATAGCGTATAATAATATTTACGGAATATATATCTATAGAGAGAGTTATAAGGTTGTTAGATTGTTGTATACATCTATCCAGACATATGTTTACATATTTGTGCATATGTATATTATTACGCTATATAGAACCATATATATATATATATATATATATATATATACATATTTTTAAGTAAAATAATAAAATATTTAAATAATTAAATAATTAAAATTATTTTCGCTCAAACTTAAAATAATAAAATAATTTATTTATACGTAATAAATATTTCACTTGCCAGCTTAAAAATATCGTAATCCGGAATATATTATTAAGGTGAGCAGCAGTTAGCATATGAAGTATAGCATATATATATGCTATACATATTACTGGTTATTGCTGCTATATATGCAGTGGTTATAAGTTATGTTATTATTGTTATATTATTGCTATATATATATAGTTAAGTTATATTATATATATATAGACATAAATAGATATATTTTTCTTCTTTTATTATATACATTAAACGAAATAGCCCTCCAAAATATTAAAATATAAATTAATAATTTAATTGTACCATCAAGTAAACTTTCTATATATCTATCATATATATATTATATATATATATATATATATATATATTATTATTATATATATATATATTTATATATATATATATATATATATATATTACAGCATATATATATATATATATATGGTTATTATTATATATATATATATATATATATGTTGCTATATATATTATTATTATTTCTTAAGATATCTCTTACCTTGTTTATTCAACTAAATGTGACTCTGGTAATGGAGAGGATTAACACGTTTTTCAGTAAACACAGTTTGATGTTATACTCCGATTTACTTCGTCTTTTATACTCCTGCATAGGGTAGGGGGACGGCCTTCCAAGCCTCGGAAACGCCCTATTTCTAGACAGCTTTGAAACCTCTCGAATGCGAGGTACAATTTACATTTGCATATTTTATAACAAGATACCGATGAACCTTGTACAACGTAAACATTAAAATATTTTGGGCACAATTTACCTATTAATCTTTTTATATCTTAAAGAAACATCTTTAGAAGGATAATCCTTTTATATCTTCATACTGTAAAAGGTCTTCGTGTTTTTCTCAAAAGAGCTAATTAAATTTTACCTAATTACATAGACCATAAAAATGGTTTCCCTTCTTTATGATCCTCCATCTGGACAAAAGATCAAGCTGGCGTTATTTGTTTTTCTCAAAAGAACTTAAATAAATGCACTTGGGCTAAAGAAACATCTTTAGAAGGATAATCCTTTTATACATTGTATAAATTAGCCTTTACTTCACATGAGAAAAGGTCATCCTGTTTTTCTCAAAAGAGCTAATTAAATTTTACCTAATTACATAGACCATAAAAGGGTTTCCCTTCTTTATGATCCTCCATCTGGACAAAAGATCAAACTGGCGTTATTTGTTTTTCTCAAAAGAGATTAAGTTTTCTCAAAAGAGCTTAAGTTAATTACATAGGCCATAAAAATGCATATAATGTAAAAACTCCTACTTATTACAATTCGCAAATGTGATTCGTTATTGCTATTAAAGGAGGCGGAGCTATAGATGTCAAGAGGAGGGGCATAAGCATGCGCAGAGGTAATTGCGTACTGTTCAAAATATCTCTCTCTCTCTCTCTCTCTCTCTCTCTCTCTCTCTCTATATATATATATATATATATATATATATATATATATATATATATATATATATATATATATATATATATATATATATATATATATATATATATATATATATATATATATATATATATATATATATATATATATATATATATATATATATATATTTTATATTATTTTTTTTATTTATTTTATCTATTTTTATATATTAAATATTATATATATATATATATATATATATATATATATATATATATATTTATATATATATATAATATATATATATATATAGGTATGTGGAGTGTGGGAGTAGGCTTGGGGTGTAGGTGAGAACAGATTGGAGCGCTAGGTGCAGAAGGTGTAGGTGTAGGTGTAAGTGAAGGCTGGGTGGAGGCGCTAGGTGCAGGTGTAGGTGTAGGTGTAGGTGAAGGCTGGTTGAGGCTAGGTTTATATTTATTATTTATTATTTATTTTATCTATTTTTATATATTAAATATTATATATATATATATATATATATATATATATATATATATATATATATATATATATATATATATATATATATATATATATATATATATATATATATATATATATATATATATATATATATATATATATAGGTGTAGGTGTAGGTGTAGGCGTAGGTGTAGGTGAAGGCTGGGTGGAGGCTAGGTGCAGGTGTAGGTGTAGGTGTAGGTGAAGGCTGGGTTGAGGCTAGGTGTAGGTGTAGGTGAAGGCTGGGTGGAGGCTAGGTGCAGGTGTAAGCTGAGTGAAGGCTGGGTGGAGGCTAGGTGCAGGTGTAGGTGAAGGCTGGGTGGAGGCTAGGTGCAGGTGTAGGATAGCTGAGTGAAGGCTGGGTGGAGGCTAGGTGAAGGTGTAGGTGAAGAGAAGGCTGGGTGGAGGCTAGGTGCAGTTAGGATAGGTGCTGTGGGTGAGCCACGTTCAGGCCCGGATGCGCAGAAAAGGCGGGGGGGTCGGGGGGGGGGGCGGGGGGGCGGGGGGGGGGGGGGGGGGGAAAACGCGACGGTTAAACAAGGTTAAGACATCACAAAAGGGCTAAGCCCCTAAAGACAGATCAAAAAATCACCGTGGGCAAAAAATGACCCATAGCCGAAAAAATTAGGGTGGGGGTAAAATAGGGGGGGGCAATACGTACGACAGGCTTCGCACTCCGTCTGCTTCTTCCTTCTTCGAGAAGGGTTGCAAAAATTAGAATTGGCCAAAAAATTACGGTTGCCAAAATTAGGGTTGCCAAAAAATTCCATTAGACCAAAAATGACCATGGAAGATCAAAGGGAGTGGCTTGAAAAAAGTTTAGGGGAGTGAGGTTTTTAGGGAGGTGGTTTTTTTGAGGGTTGGGTTTTGGGGTGGAGTGGGTTTGAGGTGGGTGGGGTTTTTATTGGGTGGGTTTTTGGGGTTGGTGGGTTTTTGGGGTGGGTTTTTGGGCGAGCAATATGACCCCCCTACTACTGTGCATAATGCAGTGATATTGTAGTACAGGATGACTTAAAAATTGCCATCGACTTTACATCGGTGACGGCGCTCCGTCAGGATACACTAATGAAGTTTGCTATAATCTAATTTTAGATTTTCGCCATAATTTTCCTTTTTCAAATCATATGTCTGATCCTCTTGTGTTTTACCATGCAATGATATTCCAGACAGCAAGTTCTTCAAAGGCATTAAGTATCATCGATTCCTCTCTTATAAAATATTATCTAGTCACTTTCATTTATAAAAATGGTTAACTGGGCAACATCACAGAAAAGAAAGTACAAGAATGGACAAGGTCTTCCAGTTGCTGAAATACATCCTGAGAGAGTTCCTCGATACGTCTCGTAACTGTCTGCCTTGATATAGCACTTTCGTATGCTTTCCTTGCAATACCTTTATTACCAAGATGTCGTTCAAATATTTGGAGACAAGGCTTAACAATTTCTTACCCGCCAGAAAAAGGTTTCTTTTTTTTCGCCAATGCTAAAGCAATTTCATATGACGCTTCTGTCATCGCCAAGTCTTCACAACCTACTTTAGCAAATATATTTTGTCTTCTTCTGATTTCTTCCTGTTTTCTTAGTCACATATTCTTTTCGTGACTCAGACGCAAGAACAAGCTTCATTTTTTCTTCTATGTTAGTCTGATGCTGTGTTTTATAGTATCTATTAAAATCATGTCTTCTATTATGTGAAAGAATACTTTCACAAACAATGCAAAACGGTTCTCTGATGGACTTACTATAAATATATGCTATTTACTGATATTTGTTACATACTTCATATATCTTGCCAGATTTAACAAATTTCTGGAAATAAAATGAATTTTTAGTTTTCATTAAATAAATTCGTAAGAAATAGGCTGACGTAGCCCAGTTAAAATATAAAATCTCCCAAAAAGTAGCTCGTAGCAATGCGCCACTTACAATCATCCAATGCGCCATGTTTGGCGCATGCGCCACGGGTTGGCCACCCCTGCCATAGACCCTACCTTACGACTTCTTTAGTTAAAGATAATTTTTGTTAAACGGTTACCACATTTTTGGTATTTCCTACGTTTTCGTTATTTGCTTAATATTAATTTTAGTTGTGTCAACAATTCAAATGTATTTAAGTGGATAATTTTAATGAATTTAAAATATTCTTTATTATATTCATGTTTATTCATATTATAATTCGTGATAGACATATTTTCAAAGGGCATAAGACAAATGTAAAAATGATGAAAATCTTTATAACTCCTCCTTTATAACTCTTTACTCTTCTTTCTTTCTATTAAGCCAAAACTCAAGATTTCCTTGCATTGGAAACTTTTGCATTCTATTTCCATTTCATTTATGATTTTTTTTAATTAGAGCATTTTCACATTAATTCATATACTTTAAAAATTGTGTGACACGCATAAACACACACGCAGACGCGCGTGCGCATATATATATATATATATATATATATATATATATATAGCAATAGTATATATATATATATATATACACACAAAAAATAGTGAATATATATATATATATATATATATATATATATATATATATATATATATATATATATATATATATATATATATATATATATATTAAGGAATATTTTATATTCAATTAAATTATTCACATAATATAATAGAATTGTTGAAACATTTAAATATGAATAAAATTTATACACCAATTTCTAGAAAATTGAAGAAAACATTGCCTCGATTAACAAAAATTATCTTCAATGAAGTCATAACTTGCCTTGAGTGATTGTGAGATATCAATATGATCTCATTGTCGTTAAGTGTCTCATACGTCTTAGAAAGAGTCAAGAATTGTTTATAAAAGCAAATTTTCTGTTAAGGAAAACTTCTCAGATGTTACTTGAGAAAGGTCGCCTAGGGAGACCTTATAAATATGGGCCTTTGTCTCGTAAAAGTTTAATAATAAAAGTAATATATAAATCAAATAATTAGTAATATATAAATTTATTTAACATTACTCTTATATTACCTTCGTTGCCAAAAATTTCTTTTTCGTTTTCGGACAGTGAGAATATTTCTCTTAAAACCAATCCATTGTCAAATCTTCTGTAGCATATATATTGGTTATTATTATATATATATTATGGTTATTAGTTATTAAAGAGCATAAAGCAGCTACTGTTGGTTGCTATTAGTTATTGGGTTATAAGGCTGAGGTATACTACAGCTGTTAAGGCTATTGGCTGGCTATTGGTTGTTATTATGTTGGCTATTGGTTGCTAGATAGATAAAATATATATATATATATATATTATATACATATAATATGTTGTTATACATTAGTTAGCATATATAGCATATGTTGGTTGTTATTGGTTGGTTGTTATTATTATTATTATGCTATTGTTACATATATATATATACATATTATTGAAGATATATATATATATGCATATATATATGTATATATATAAAGAAATTAGACAGATAGAAAGAAACTGAAAGGGTTATTATATATATATATATAGATATATATATATATTATATTATTATTGCTATATATATATATATACATATATATATGTTTATATAAAATTTATATATAAATAATATATATATATATATATATATATATATATATATATATATATATATATATATATATATATATATATATATATATATATACATT
>JABUQX010141326.1:32500-47500 GCA_015478945.1 Trachelipus rathkii
TCTTTAATCAAAAATTTAGCCACTAAGCTCATTATTTCAGGTACTCATCATATAAATTCTTAAACATTTTTATTCTTCAATTTTCACAATTTCTCTGATTTCCTCATGTTCAATGCCATTTAGCGGTTCATTTTAAAATATAGATGAAATATCAATACTCAAAGTATTATATTTAACATGTAGGTTCCTGGTCGTTTCACACTAAACTTATTCTCAAATACTGTACAGGATATTATTATTATTATTATTATTATTATTATTATTATTATTATTATTATTATTATTATTATTATATTATTATTATTATTATTATTATTATTATTATTATTATTATTATTATTATTATTATTATTATTATTATTATTATTATTATTATCATACCTCTGCAAAATTCAATTTCTTTTCTTGTGTCTTTTGAAATTTCTTCAATTTCTTTTACTCTTGAGATTTTATTTCTTGTGTCATTTGAAATTTCTTCAATTTCTTTTACTCTTGAGATAACATTCTCTAACTTTAAACCAAGTGAATTTTGATTACTCCTTAATTCATCTGATCATATATATATATATATATATAATGTTATGTTGTTGTTATGTTGTTGGCAGCATAAAGATGAAGATAGTTAGCATGAATATTACTGCTGGCTATGCTAGTTATTGGCTACATATTATATTATTATTATTATGTTATTATATTATTATTATTATGCATGTTCTTACATATATATTATTATTACATATGCTGTATTATTACAAACGCTGTTATTATGAGGCAGAATACAAAGAATATGGTTGGCTGTTATTGGCTAGTTGCTACATATTGTTGTTGAGCTGCTATTACAAAGGTTATGCTGTTGCTATATTACATACATATATTACATGGCTACATTGGTTAGTTGCGCAAACATAGTTAGAGCAGATATATATATTATTATGGTTGGCGCTACATATTATTGGTTGTTGCTATTATTATTATTATTACATATAAAGATATATGCAGTATAAAGGCTTACATATTATTAGCTACATACGTATTATATATACATAGTTATTATTGGTTATTATTATTGTTGTTACATAGTTACAGCAGTTATAGTAGATATATAGCAGCAGGCCATATTGTTATGCTGTTGGCTATACATAAGTTGCTGGCATAAATAGCAGCATATGTTATTGCTGGTTGTTACTGTTGGAGAAAGATAATATATATAAGGTATATATTTGTTGCTATATACATATATATATATATTATATATAGTATATATATATATATTGCTATATATATATATATATATATATTAAGGATGTACCGGATCCCAGAAAAGAGGCCGATACCGATACCGATACCTATTTTTTTAGGTGCCGGTACCGATACCGATACCGCAACTCAAGATTGCATTCCCTGTACAAACAATACTTAGTCATTTATATTTCATATTAGGTTGTGCCCAAGTATATTTAACAAAGATAAATTAAAATATTAATTTTTAAAAAAATTGTTAATTGGGTAAATATAATATTAATAACTTTTTTTTATGTAAAAGTTATTTAAAAAAATATTCCATTTTCATTTTCAAGTAAGTATTAACAAAGTTTAGCTACTAGCTTTTATGTTTTAACATGATTACAATTTACAAGAAGATTCTTAACTAGGCTAATATAAAGAATCAAAATAATGAAAGAAGAGACACCTCAATTAATCAGCCGAAAAAGTTAAAAATAAAAACGCTATTACTCAAACATGACATGATAAAATACTCCTTTAAGATACATATCATTCAATACTCAAATTCAAAAAATTTACAAATTGTGATGCAAAAACATTAAGCTTTCACTAGTATCTGGCAGAGAGACTGTTCCTTTTTTGGGGTGTTTACATTCCTACCTACACTATAAATACGCTCTCTCTCGACTGAAGAAGGAGGTGCTGATAATTATTTGCCTGCAAGCACTGATAATAATGAAAAACCTTATTCATTTTCATGCCACCGCATGAAAGGATTCTCTTTGTAGGCAGCATCTCATGTTTCGTGAGCCTCATCTCCCTCTTCACAGACTGCCTGGTAAATTTGAATTATCTTTTGTTCTTGATGACTGTCTCTCTTCAGTTTTTACTGATGAGGTTGTGATTCCCTTGAAGGTGAATGAGATGTCAATGCAATTTCGGCCATGAACTTATCAAAGTCTAACATATCCAAATCCTTCTCTTCAGTAGGTTAATTTGCTGAAAAGCCACCATCGTCACTATCAGTGCTGTTGCCAGGGGTTGCTGATAAGGCGGCTTCCACTTTGTGAATCTTTTTTTTTTTTTTTTTTTTTTGTCAAGCGAGCAAGCTCCTCGGTTTTGCTATTTTAATGCATTCTAGAAGTGGTTCACCGTCGGAGGTGCCATTCTTGTGGGGTTTCAGCTAGCTTAAGGAATTCCTTATTAGAACCATTTATTTATTTATTTTTTTACAGTTGTCACCGCTGCTCACGGGTAGAACCCTATTCAAGGAATGGGTGTTGAACGCCTCAAAAATCCATATAACGCAAATTACGCAGATGAGCACAGACGCAGGCTTTAAAGTGAGGGAAATTAAATTGAGTAGGAAACACAGATGATGGAAGAGAATTCCACAGAACAGAGGTGGCAGGAAAGAAAGAAGCACCGCAGCGAACCAGTCTGGAGTTACTAACATCAACACAAAACTCATGTGCTACGAGGGCGTCGTAAAGGTGGTGGTACGCGAGTGGATAGTTCCCTCGAGCACTTGCCTCTACAGTACCTATAGAAAAGGGATAAAGCACCAACATCGCACCGCAAATATAAAGGGTCAAGTGAACTAGAAAGTACAGTACAGTTTATAAGTCTTTTGGCCTTTGACTCGACCCTATCTAAAAGCCGGATGAAACCAGAGCCCCGCCCCCACAGATATGAGAGAAGTACTCCATACAAGGGCGGATGAGACCCTTGTATAGCTGGAGTAACTAAAAAGAGGAAAGTCTCGCACTCTAAAGAACTCCCAGTTTCTTTTGAGGACGCCCTAGCAACCACTGTGATTTGAGGTTTTCAAAACATTTTTTTGTTTATGTTAAGGCCAAGGATGTTTATATTGTCAACAGGAGAGACGAGAGAACCGTCGAAAGAGATAGAAAAGTTAAGTGTCTTAGAGAGAGAGATTTGTAGAAGTTGGGTTTTTAAAGAATTAAATTTCACAAGCTTGAGACGACCCAACCCTGAAATTCTATCCAGATCAGCGAGAATAGAATCGGAAAGATTAAGACGAGGGGCAATTCTTTAGAAGTAAAAGAGGGAGCAGAATTGATATGAAAGTTGAAGAATGAAGGGTCAAGTCATCGACATATGAGTGGATAGAGTTAGATGTGCAGGTGAGAAGATCATTGATGAAAAGCAGGAATAAAGTAGGAGATAAACAGAACCCTGAGGAACACCACTATTGACAGAAAAAGAAGAAGTCGCCCCATCAACAACAGCCAACATTGAGCGATTTGAAAGAAAGCTAGACATAAATAAGCAAAGAGAAGAAGGAAACACAAAGGGAGGGAGTTTGAGCTAGCGACAAGGGCCATATGCGGACAGCTTTGATATGTCAGCGCCACCACACAAGTTCCCGTAGTTCCTAAGGGCGGAAACCATAAACTGTTAAATAGGAAAGTATATCGCCAGTAGATTTCACTGGAGCACCGAAAGCCGTACTGGTAATCAGAAAGAAGCGGGAAATAGATAATAGATAATATAAAAGTGAGAGTTGAGAAAGGTTTCAAAGATCTTAGAAAGAATACAAGTGAGAGCTATAGGGCGATAGTTAGAAGGATCAGAGCAGCATCATTTTTTCGGAATAGGTTGGACATATGCGCGCTTCCAACACTGAGGGAAAGTGCTAGTATTGAGGCATAGAGAATATAGTTGAACGAGGGTGGGGTCAGCACGGAAGCACAATTCCTCAAAACTCGGGAGAGGAATGCTATCCAAGCCACCTGCCTCCAATGTTCATAGATTTTTTGTGGAGCTCATGCACCTGATCAAATAAAATGACAGGCAAAGCCATGGGGACACCTGAGAGGAGAAGGAGGAGGAAGAGGAATACCAGAATCGTCCAGGGTTGAATTAGAGGAAAATAGGAGGCCGAAGAGATGATTGCCTTTTCAGTTGGAGTATTAGCAACAGAACCATCAGAGCGAATAAGAGGAGGAAAGGATGATTTACAGAAGTTGTTAGAGATGTTTTTGGCAAGAGGTCAGAGAGATTTGTCAGTAGGAGAACCAAGGAGGTCAGCGCATTTTCGTTTAATGAAAGTCCGCTTTGCTCGTTGAAGAGTAACACGCAACGATTTCTAGCTAAATAAAAATTCTGGCAAGAGTGATAGGAGTATGAGAATTTTCCACACCCGATGCGCACTGTCTCTAGCCTGAATGGCCAGGAAACAAGCACGATCGAACCATGGATTTTGAGGAAAAAAAGATTTAGTCCAAGAAGGAATGAACCTGCTCATCCCATTAACAATTACAGTTCCCACTTTATCGGCAGAATCTGAAGCGTCTTAAGAGTCAAATCAGTCACTTCAATTATAGTTAGCGTAGAAGCAATGCAACCCCCCAATCAGTCCAATTAAAGTGCCAAAGTTATGCCTAGGGCAAGGATGGAGTTGTTGAAGAAAGTATTAAAATTGCGATATAAGGTGTGGTCAGATTTAATGATAGGAGCGAAGGTGGTGTATTTATAGAGGTAGTGGACTAGTGGTAAACATAGGTCAAGTGTGTTCAAGAATCGGTTGGGACGATCCGGAATGTGTGTGTAGGTTATTTAATCGGTTGCTCCAGATCGTTGAGACTGAATGATTCGGCTCCCTCCCAACTAAATCAGTACGAGAGGAACCCAACAATTCGTTTTGTGTACATTGAAATCCCCAAATAGAGGACCTCAGTATTTGGACGAGAAGATATAACAGTCTCGTGGGAGGTAGTAAGATATCAAAAAAGGCAGGAAAATCTGTTCTGTTAGGAGAACAAAAGCAGAAGATAAGAATATTGTAGAATGAAGAAAGATTTAAGCCACAGAACATCGAAGTGAGGAATTTGAGATTCTCGAGACGTGTTATAGGAATGTTTATATTTACATAGGCACACATACTCCACTTTAAACGGAAATTATAAAATAAGTTATAGTTGGATATATTTAAACGAGTTGAAGGATGAATTCTTAGCCATCTGGGTCCCAGACGACATGAGCATAAAATTAGGTTTAGAGTTGTGAGAGGTAGTATTCATGGATGCAGAGCTTAGAGTGCAAAGCCATTGATGTTGCAAAAGTCAAAAGAAAAGCCACGCTTGTGCAAATCTGCTATCATACACGCACACGCACAATGCACACGCACACGCACACGCACACGCACATCACGCACACGCACACGTACGCACACGCACACGCACACGCACACGCAATCACAAAAACAGACATAAACAAATAGACAAAAACCGAAGGAGAAATGAGGAAAATTATTCGTACGCTAAAACCTAAATTTTAAAACGATAAACCCCTATTTACAGCAAATATCTAAAATGTGAATAATCCAGAAAGTTTAAAAACACCTGACGCACTCATACTAGTTTCTCAATGAAATTGTGTACAAAAATACTTTATTGATTCACCTAAAAGTAGATAAATTTGGTTAAATTTATATTAATTGGCTGTCCAAATAGAAAATTTTTACGCTAAACAAAAGTTAGGAAACGCTAAAAACAAACCAAGCTTAAAAAGAAAATCGAGGAAAAACATAATCATGAATAGTTTATCTTGAGTATTGGAACCGTTAGATTTATTATTAAACCTAAAGTTTCTCATAATTTTCACCCAAAAAGTAAGAAGTATTACTGGCACGGCCATTTAACCGATACCGATAACGATACCATCAAAAATGGCCAATACTACCGATACCGATGCCGATACCGATACTTATCGGTACATCCCTAATATATAAGAGAGATATATATATATAGTATATATGTTACATATGTTACGCGGTATATATATATATATGTGGCTAAGGTTGTTGCTATATATGCTGGCCATTAAGGCTGCTGGTTGGTTATGGCTGGTTGTTGTTGTTGCTACAGCGAAGAAGCAGCAGCTGGCAGCTACAGGCGCAAGGTTACTGGCGGCTAAGGCTGCTACGCAGCAGCAGCATATATACGTTGTTGCTGCTGGCATTGCTAAGGTTGGTTACATAGCGCATAAGCATATAAGCGGATTACAGAATATGTTGAAGGAGTATGATAAAGGAGGATACAGCACATATATATATATGAAGAAGAGTTATTATATATATATATTGTTACTATTTATATTACATATACATATACATATTACATATATATATTACTATATATATATATATTACATATAGTAAGGTTATTGGTTATTGGCTATTGGTTGTTGTTGGCTGTTATTACTGTTGCCATATGGTAAGTACATTATTGCTGCTACATTATATATGTTATATATATATATATATGATATTATTATATATTATTGTTGCTGGTTAATATTGTTGGTTATATATATTACATAATATATTATTATATACATATTATTATTATATTATATTAATATATTTATAGAGTAATACATGTTATTATTATTACATATATATTTATACATATATTATACACACATATTACAATATATATATATGTTACAGAGCGAACATGGTACAAAGAAGAAAGAGCTACAGCATACATATGGGCGGCTGGCTGCTGGCTATTAGAATATATAGTTGAATGTTATTGGTTATTACTGCGTATTATACGTAAGGTTGGCCACATACAGTTATTACATATTATTGCTGGTTGTTGTATATGGCTACATATTATTACAAGGCTATTATTGGCTGCTGGTTGTTATTACATGATATTATATGACATGATATTATGGTTACGATTGCTATTGTTAGCATGCTGTTATTACTGGCTATATTGGTTGCTGGTTGTTATTACTTTCTTGACGTGATTTCCTGTATATTGCTGGTTATTATATGCTGTTATTATTATTATTATTATTATTACTGATTACATATATATATTATTATTATTATTATTATTGTTGGTTACATATGTTGTTAATATACATATATATGGAAGGCTAGCATTATGATGCTATATGCATGGATATGATATAGAGTATTGACATATATTATTAAGTTATTATTATTATTATTATTATTATTATTATATATTATTGTTACATACATGTTGTTACTGGTTGTTACATATTATTGCTATGATATTGTTGGCTATACAGTTATTAAAGTATATATATAGCTAAATATATATATATACATACATATACATATATATTTTTTATTACACATATATATATATATATGGCGCATATTATATTATTACATAACATATATTATTACATATTATGCCATATATATATATACATATACATATGTATATAATATTATATATTACATATTACATATATTGGCTATTGTTGCTACGCACATACCCTTACTTCACGGACTTCTGCCCTGGCCCACCTTTTTAATTGGAGGGCAACACTGCCCAGGAATCCAGCTGCCGCCACTGGCTAGCGTTCCAGGGCCGAGGAGAGAAGACACAAAGAAGTCGGCGCGGGGGGTGCGAGAGCAGAGCATCCCAAAAGAGGTGCTCTATTGTATCTTGGGAATTGTAACATCTGGTGCAAGTGGGGGAGGTGACATTATCTAGTTTGAATCTATATTTATTTTGCATGAGCTTTGGGTGGTGACCTGATCTGCTCAAGGCGAGGTCTATTTGGCCTCTTCTTGACAGCGTTTCTTCTCTAGGGGAGGGTTTTGGGGAGGGGGTGTTTAATACATTGTTTTTTGGGCGGTTTTATAGGTATGTGTTTGTTAAATGGGTATAGATATGTGTAATCCATGAACTATTGGGAAGGGGCTAGGGAATTATATTGTAAGTGTTGTAATAGAATAAAGCTGGTGAAGAAGGGGGGACTTTAGTCTTTGTCGAGGGGGGTCGGAGACAATTTGGTAACAAAGGATTGTTGGATTACGGGTTTGTTGATAGAATTGAGTCCCTACCATCTCCAGGTGTGTGGAGATGGGGAGGATGGAGGTTTCGTCGTGAAATGTTGAATTGCGGTGGTTGTAGTGCAACCTGTGATAATTCTGAGGGCTGTATTTTCAGAGATTTGTAATTTAGTAATGTTTGATTTTAGGAGTGCTGGGAACCATGCTGGTGAGGCATAGTTTAGATTTGTTCTAAGACGTTGTTTATAGGTAGTGGTGAGTGTGTGTTTTCTAACGCTGAAGTTGTGTTGGGAAAGGGTTTGGAGGGTGGTTAGTTTTCGTTGGGTTGGGGAAGTGATTTGGTCTATGGGGGTGAGGGAGAACGTCATATGAGTGTCGTAGGTAAGTCCTAGTATTTTGGGGATTTTGTTTAATGGAAGGAGGTTGTTGTTCAGGGTGATTATAGGATGGAGGGAGGATTGATGACGATCAGTGGTTAAAAGGGTGATGAAGGACTGTTGGAGATTAACCAATTTTCTAATAGATGTAGATATTCTTGGGTACGTTTTGTGGCTATATTTACGTCTAGGTGTTGGGAAATAAGACTGATGTCGTCTGCATAAGTAATAAGTTTAGTGGATTGGTGGGTTGGGATGGGCAGATCTGCAGTGAAGAAGTTGAATAAAAATGGAGAGAGAATGGCTCCCTGTGGGACACCGTTTTGTAATTTGATGGAATAGGAGAGGATGTTTTTGTATAAGACTTTTGCAAAAGGATTGGTGAGGAAATTGGAGAGCCATTTTTTGTCATTATTTTCTAGGGGGGGTTGAGGATTTTTTGAATAAGGATGTGTGTGGGAACGGTGTCGAATGCTTTGTTTATGTATATTTCTGTGAGTATAGATCTGTGGGAAGGTGACTAATTGAAGCCATTGATGATGTGTTGTGTGAAGGAGGTGAGGGCTATGGTTGACCAATGGTTGCTTTTGAATCCGTGTTGGAAGTCTTGGAGAGGAATGGATTGGGAAATTTTGTTTAATATTAATTTTTCTAGTAATTTACTGATGGAGCAAAGTAGAGAAATTGGGCGATAGGAGGAGGGGGAGTTGGGGTCTTTTTTTGGTTTGAGTTTTGGGATTATGTATGCTTGTTTCCAGATTGGGGGAATGTAGTTAAGTTGCCAAGATTTGTTGAAGATGTCTGTGATTAGGAGGTTTGCTTTTTCTAAAAGGTGCTTTATGTGAAGGTTGGATATAGAGTCTGGGCCTGTTGCTGTTGAATTTTTGAGGGTTTTAATGGTTTCTGTTATCATGATTGTTTTGAATGGGGGTGGGAGGTTGTGGCCTAATTTGAGTTTTCTGAGTTGTTTTTTTTTATTTTTCCTATTGTCGGGTTGTGTTGGTTTACGGGAGATGTTAGCTTAATGTTTAGCTAGACTGTCTGATTGTTGTTTTGGGGGAGGGAGGGAGTTATTTGGTGAAGATGGTGATTCGTGGGATGGGGGGGGGGTTGTTTCGTGCGTTGTTTAATTTTTTGATGACTTGCCAGGTTTTCTTATTGTCTATGCGCGAGATGTTTTGTTGTAAGTATTCGGAAAACTTATTTGTAGTGTTGGTGGTTATGAGGTTAGAAATTTGGGTGTTTTGTTTTGTTATTATGTTATAAATGTGGGGAAAATAAGGATTGTTTTCGGAGTGAGATTCTTTGTTTAATAAGTTGGCTGATATTTTAGTTGAGTTTGGGGTTGTATGATTTTCTGTGGCCTTTGGGTATGTAAAGGTTTGCAGATTTGATGATTGCATTGTTTAAGTGAATGATGGAGGTTTGAAGGGATGTTGTATCGTGGATTTGTATTGGGTTAATGTGGGTTTCGATATAGTTAGTATATGCAGGCCAGTTTGCTTTTTTGTAGTTAGTGTATGTGGTAGTCTTTTTTTGGGGGGATTGTTGGGGGGAGTTTAGAGAGATAAGAATAGGAAGGTGGTCGGATTGTAGGTCAGTAATTGTGTCCCATGTTAGTAAGTGGTGTATGGAGGGGGAACAGAATGTAACGTCTGGTAAGTGGAAGGGAATTGGTTGAATTTGGGGAGGGATTCATGGGGTGGTTTTCTTGAATTAAGGATATTTATAAATTTAATTGTTGTATGATATAAGCCGACCTGGGGTTTGTAGCTATAGTCCTTTATGTACCAGGCAGTGTGAGTAAGTATCAAAATCGCATCCCGAGTACGAGATATGGGTATGCGGATAATACCAGCCATTAGCGTGGCAGGTCAGTTTGGGACGATCAGGAGGTGGGGTGAAGAATGTAGAAAGATTGTATTATAGTAAGTTATATATATATATATATATATTATTAAGTTATATATATATATTATTATTATTATTATATATATATGGAGTATGAAGTATGATGGACATATTTGTAAGGATACATATATAAAGTGTTATGCATATATTATATTGTTGCTATATTATATATACATATATAAAGTAGTATATATATAAAGAAGTGTATATGTATATAATATATATTAATACATATTATTACATATTATTATTATTATTATATTATTATTATTATTATGATATTATTATATTATTATTACATACATTATTATTATGCTATATATACATATATTACATATATACATTATATATTATATATATATATATATATTATTATTATTATATTATTGTTATTATTATATTATTATATTATTATTATATATATTTATATATATATATATAAAGGTATATATATATTATATTTATTATTATACGTACATATATATATATATATATATATATATACATATATAAATACATATATATATATATACATATTATATATTATATTATTATTATTATTATTATTATTATTATTATTATGACATATATATCATTATGTAAAAAAATATGTTATTATTGTTACTTATATATATATATATATATATATATATATATATATATATGTATATATATATATATATATATATATATATATATATATATATATATATATATATATAAGATATTATTATATACATATATATATATATATATATATATATATATATATATATATATATATATATATATATATATATATATATATATATATATATATATATATATATCAGAGGTGGGCACCCCGCTCTTTTAAGGTAGTCCGCTAGCGCACCTCCGCACCTCCGCACCTCGAGTCCGCTAACGCTCCTCCGCACTTATTCAGACCATCAAACTTCCCTATCGCACGTCCGCACGTCCGCACGTCCACACGTCCCGCCCGTCCGCACGTCTCCCGCTAATAATGGGCGACTTCACAAAAGATTTTTATATTAATACCAAATAGTATATATCCTTACAAAAATTTATTTATAATATTATATGAAAAATTGAAAGAATATTTACAAAATCTCAAGATTTTCCACTTCCTCCTCAATGTCGTCTTCAAAGGACAGAGATCCATATTACCTTTCAAAAAGATTAGTGCTCAAAATTAAAAGCAGTTAAGGCTGACCTCTTTGCCCTCAAAAAATATCCCTTCCTACCAATATCTGGGCCATCTGCCTGGCTACTGCAGGAAACCAGGTAGTGAGTCAGGCCTTTTATGAACAAAAAACAATGCAAATTCTGCCTGGTAAGCTGAAGTGGAAAGATCTTTGTGAGAGGAGTGCTGGTGTTAGTTCATCAGCAGTCCATTGGGTTAGTTGAAGGGTCCCCTACCTAAATCATTCAGCCTGCACCTGAAATATTTACCAAATCTGTCCACCAATAAGAAGGTCTATTTCGTCCAAGACTTTAGTAGAACCCATGAAAGCCTCGACTCCTGCAGAGTCAATGATGCGCCAATACAAGCATCAGCTCAGTAGTTAGCATATATATATATATATATGGTATAGGTATATATATATAGTATGATATATATATATATATATAAAGTATATTATTATTACAAGATGGCTAGCTGCTGGTTAAGGTTATAGAGTATGGGCTGAATAGTTCCGTAAACCCATATATAAGCAGCATATATATATCAGTTGCAATTTTTTCATACAATTATATCTATATAAACAGATATATTTTTAAAGTTGCTGTTATATATATATATATATATATATATATATATATATATATATATATATTTGGTTTCACACAGAACTGATTTAGATATTGCCTAGTTAATAATATAGTAATATAATTATTAAAAGTTATAGATGAGGGTAACAGCCATTCAAACCATAAAATCAATTTAAAATAATATTTATTGCAGTGGCGTGGTACCTTAAGGAGGTTGAGATTATTTTTGAAGTTTAATTATTAAAAACAATAAGTCAGACTAAAAGTATAATTAGTTATAAACTTAAAATAAAAATTATATTTCTTTATTATAACCAATAAGAATTTTTAATAGGTAAACTATATTTTTATTTTTTAAAAGAAGTGCGAAACAAAAGAGCGGAAACTTTTTTTTTATCCCACGTGTAAGTCCGCTAATTTCCTGACGACTCGGCACCTCCGCTAGTCCGCACCTATTCTGGCAGTCCGCCTGGAGCGACCAGCGGACTAGCGACCAGCGGACCAGCGGACTAAAGAGCGGAAGTGCCCACCTCTGATAGATATATATATTGGTTATTATATTGCTATATATATACATACTATATATATAAGAAGAGTTATATAAAGCGATATATATAATATTATTATTATTATACACATTACATATATATATTAAGGTTATTGTTATATATTATTAGTTGGTTATTATATTATTGGTTATTGCTGTTAAATATATAAAGATATATATATATACATATATATATATATATATATATTATTGCTATTATTATATATATTATTATTATATATTACTCATATATATTAGTATTATATATTATTATATTATTGTTACTATTATTATTATTATTGGTTATTATTATTATAGTTATGTTACATACTGCTGCTGGCTATTGCTGCTACATATATATTATATTATTGTTATTATTATTATATATAAATATATATATATATATATTATTATATTATTGTTATTATTATTATATATATATATATATATATACATATGTTATATACAGGTATATATATATATATATTATTATATATATATATACATATATATTATTATATTACATATTATATTATCATGTATACATATATATACATATTATAAGGTTGGTTGTGATTATTGTACATATATATATATATATATATACATATACTATATATATATTATATATTGGTTTTATTATATTACATATATATATATATACATATATACAATAAAGTGATAGCATCCCAAATTTTTTTCGGGGGGCCAAACAAAAATCGTTCTATAGCATATAGCTATTATTGTTATTATTATTACATATATATATGGGTTATTGGTGCATATATATATAGCATTACATGGTTGGCTGGCTAGTTATTATTATATATTATATACATATTATATATATATATGGTTATGGTTATTGTTATTGTTATTGCTATTGTTGTTATATTATATTATATACATTATTTATTACATATATTATATATATTACATATATATTTTGCTTATTATTATATTACAGCAGCATATATAAAGAAGAAGAAGATATATTAACTATATATTACATATATATATTATATATTATATTATATATATTATTATTATTATTATTATACATATATATATATTATATATAAATATATGATAAAGAATATATATATATATAATATTATTATTATATTATATATATATATTACATTATATGTTATACATATATATATTACATGTATTATTAAGCATGTAATAAATTTAACCTCTAGACTTTGTTATAAACAGATATATTACTTAAAAATTTTAGAGTCTGTAACACTCTAGCCATGGGTCCCCGGTCCCTGGATACGCCACTGTATATATATATATATATATATATGTTGAGCAGCATAGTATATATATATATATATATATATATAGTATATATATATATATATATATATATTAAAGTTGGTTATTTATATATATATATATATATATATATATATATATATATATATATATATATATATATATATATATATAGCATATATGTTATTTATATATATATATATATATATATATATAAAAAGATATGCTGCTGGTTATTATATATACATATATATACTATATATATTACATACATATTATTATTATTATTATATTATTATTACTGGCATATACATATTGTTATTGAATATATATTATATTATATATGGCTGGCTATTACATTATTTCATTGTTATAAATTATACTATTGTTGGTTATTGTTGTTGTTGGGTTATTGGTTATTGGTTATTATTATTGGCTATTATTGGTTGGTTATTATTATATTACTGGTTATTACATATATTAGCATATATACTATTATTATTAAGCTACATTATATTATTATTATTATTATACATATATTATTATACATTATCTATAT
The DNA here is from genome assembly GCA_015478945.1 of Trachelipus rathkii. Classification (NCBI taxonomy): domain Eukaryota; kingdom Metazoa; phylum Arthropoda; class Malacostraca; order Isopoda; family Trachelipodidae; genus Trachelipus; species Trachelipus rathkii. The sequence continues at coordinate 46,990 of JABUQX010141326.1, forward strand.
ATACATATGTTATATTATTGGTTGTTATTGTTGTATATTATTGGTTGTTATATTATTATGCTATTACATATATTATTGGTTATACATATATTATTATTATTATTACATATATACATATTATTACATATATATATTATGCTATATTATATTGCTGCTGGTTGGTTATTGCTATTGTTACAGCAGCTAGAAGATATGGGTTACATATATATTATGTTATACATAATGGCTAGTTATTATTGTTATATATATTAGCATACTGGCTATTATTGGCTATATGTTATTACAATGGTACATACAGCATAAAGTGTGGGTTGCTGTTGAAGGTTGAGGCTGCCTATTATTGTTGTTGGTTGGTTAGATATAAGCATATATAATATATACATATTATTGTTATTGGTTGATACAATATGTGATATATTGGGCTACATACATACATACATATATATACGTACATATAAACATTATATAATATATACTATATCATAGAGCACATGTCACATACATACAAACA
>JABUQX010141326.1:50000-55969 GCA_015478945.1 Trachelipus rathkii
CTGCTCACCATCTAACATAACTTCACACTTAGGGCTATCCTCACTCACAACCATAACCTTACTCTTATCTACGTTTACTTTCAAACCCCTCCTTTTACACACCCTGCCAAATTCCTCTACGAATCTACTCAAACTCTTTTCAAATTCGCCACAAAGAACCAAATCATCCCGCATATAATAGGTTGGGTGTCCTCCACTCATTTCCATTCTCCATCAATCTAACACCATTTCCTGCCACCCCCAACTCTATTTCTTTCATAACTAAATCCATATATAAATTGAATAACCATGGAGACATAACACAATCCTGTCTCACTCCGCTATTAATACTAAACCAATCACCTTTGAAGCCATTTATTCTTACACACGCCTAACTATCCTCATACATACTTTTGATTCCATTCAGAAGCCTGCCACCAATATATATATATATATATATGATATATATTACATATACATACATATATGTTAGATATGTTAAAGATATAGATATGATATGATATATTAGATAGTGTATAGCAAGTATATTATATATATACATATGTTATTATTATTATATATTATTATGATATATTATGCGTATTATTATTGATGGTTGGTTATTGTTGTTACTACATTATATTATTGGCTATAAATTCTGGTTGCTATTATATTATTATTATTATACATATTACATACAAGGCTATTGTTGGTATAGCAAGAAGAGCTATGCAAGAATATTATACATATTATTATTATTAGCAGGTTGATACAGCTGTTGTTATTGTTGCTGGTTGGTGCTATATACATATTTCTTCATATTATTTATTATTATTATTGCATATAATACTGGTTATTACACACTACTGGCATTACACATTATTGGCCACACACAATATTACACATATTATTGCAACAAGAAGAAGGCTGTTGCTGTTGTTGCTGGTTGTTACATATTGCTGGCTGGTTACGCTGCTGGCTGGTTGCTATTGCTGGTTATTGGTTATATTACTATTGGCTATTGGCTGGCTGGTTGGCTGCTGGCTATGCATATTATATTAAGCATACATATTACTGCTGGTTGGTTGCCGCAGCAGAAGTATATAGCTAGCTACATTATGCGCGATATTGCTGGTTATTGTTGGTTGGGCCAGGCTGCTGCTGGCGCAGCTAGTTGCTGCTGTATATTGGCTATTGGGCTACAGCTATTGTTGGCTATTGCTGTTATTGGCTGTTATTATAAGGCTATTACATTATATAAGATGAAGCATACAATATTATATGTTGTGCTATTACCTATTATTGATATTATATATTATATTTGTATTATTATGCTATATACATATATATATATATATGTTGTTGTTATATATATATGATATATATTATTATTACATATTATTTCTATATTAAATATATATATATTCATATGGCTACTGGTTGCTATGCATATTGTTACATATACATACAGCACAGCAGCAGCTGCTGTTGTTACATATACATATACATGGCTGCTGGTTGCTGCCATAGCATGCCATATAAGGCGTATATATATACCGCGGCGGTTGCTGGCTATTATTGTTATGCCATGCTGCTGCGCAGATATTATAAGTAGCGCGGCGCGTTGGTTGCATATGTTGCTATATTATATGGCGGCGGCTGCTACATATAATCGATCATGCTACAAGTTATCGTAACATATATATATATTACATATATATTACATATAGTTGGCTGGTTATATGTTATTACATATACATATTACAGTATATAAGGTATGTTATAGATATAGCAGAGTATATGATGCTACTATATATATATATTATTACATTGTTATTATTACTATATACATATTGTTGGTTATTATATATAAGTGGTATACAGGATATATATTATTGGTTATTATTATTATTATATTATTACTTATATATTATTATTATACATATTATTATACATATATAATATATTGATCAATTATATATATATAATTCGAATATATACATAGTTAAAGAACACATATATATAGTATTATATATATATATTAAGGTATATATATATATATATATATATGTATTATTATATATATTATATATGTATATATATATATATATTACATATAATATTATATATTACATTATATTATATATATATATTATTAGGCTATTATTATATATTATTATTATTATAAAGTATATGTATATATATGTGGAGATATGATACATATGATATACATATGGGCAAGTATATGATATATATTATATATATTATGGTTGTTTATTATACATATTATTATTATATTATTTCATATTATTATTATTACATATTATTACTAATACATATATTGATATATATTATTATTGCTATACATGAATATACATGTTATTATATTGAAGGATATTATTATTATTATTATTATATAAGTACATATATATATATATATATGTGATATTATACTATTATTATTATTATTGTTACATTATTATTATTTCATATACATATTATTGGTTATTATTATTATATTATTATTAGCACCTTTGTTATTATTATATTATATATATAAAAGATATACAGAAGAATATATATATAGCGATACACATATTACATACATACATATATTAATAATAGTATATATATATACATAACATTGTTGAAAGTATATATATATATATATATATAGAAGTGTTATTATTAGATATATATATATATATAGTATATATATATATATACACGTATATATATACATATATAGTTATTACTATTATATGTATATTACTGATATTATTAGCTATTATACATATACATATATATTACTGTATAGGCGGCTATAGTTACTATCGCTGGCGCGCATATATATATAAGTGTATGGCGCTATTATTACATACTACTATTATTGTTAAGATATTATATTATATATATTATTATTATTACATATTACTATTATACTTATTAGCCATTATTATTATGTTGGTTATTATTGAAGAAGCAAAGAAGATATAGAGCGAATATGTTGTTATTTATACATATATATATATGGTTGTTATATTATGCAAGGTTATGGTATATATATATATGGTATGTATATATATATATATATATATACCTTATATCATTACATATATACATATACATACATATTTAAATAGATAAATATATTGAGTATATATGTATATATATATATATACAAGTATTATTGATAGATGATATATATATATATTATAAAGAAGTAGAATATATATATATATATAGCATAAGGAAATATGTTATATATATATATATTATTATGTATACATAAGTAGTATATATATATATATATATATATATATATATTATTATTATTATTACATATTATTATTATTATTTCCATACGTATTATGTTATTGGAGTTACTATTATATATATATATATTATTATATTATTACATATATTATATATATATATATATATATATATATATTAAGGTTATTACTATTATTATTATTATTATTATTATTATTATTATTATTAATATATACATATTTCATAATATATACATATTATGCATATATTATTAAAGATAATATAAATTGTTATTACTACTATATTACATATATACAGTATATATTATTACATATTATTATTGTTGGTTATAGTTAAGATATATATAGCATAGTTATTATTATTATTATTATTATATATATATTATTAATTATTATTATTATTATTATTATTATTATTATATTATATTATTATTATTATATATTATTATTATTATTATTATGTTATTATTATATATATTATATATTACATATACATATATATTAGCTATATATATATATATATATATTATTATATATATATGTATGTAAGATGTTACCTATATACATATATATACTGGCTGGGCTATTGGCTATTATATTATTGCTACAATATAAATATATATATACATATTATACATATATATATGATATATATATATTATATATATATATATATATATATATATTTCCTACAGAATTTTCAAAAATGACCGAACTGCTGACACTTGAAGCAACATCTGGGCCGGAAAATAAACGGACAAACAATTGTAAACCCTATTTTCATCTTTTTAGTGGAAAAAGGAGTGTTAAAGGTCAGCATCAAGTGAAGATTTGAGGTGTCAGACGATTCTCGACGCGAGTGAAATCTTTATACATTTGCAACAAGAAATCTCTTTTGTTTTAGGAAGCTTAGAATGAAAGCAATGTCTTCGTTATTTTGCACGAGGGCAAAAATAGTGCCTTTGGATGTGTTTCTTATTTCGTCTTGTGTAGCAATAAGAGGGACATCTCCGAGAGACTTTTAGAATGACAAGATAGAACTTTTATTCCCGGCAGGAGCTTGAAGGAGAAAGGATCCGTTTCTCATTTTCATGACAGGAGGGTCTTTAACTTCAAAAGATTTTTCAAATGCATCGCTAAGAACGATGATTCTATTGTCGGCAAGATTTTTGGAAGTGGTGAATCGCAATAAGTAATACATCAGGAATTTTGTGCCCGCTGGTTGTCCCATGGGGAGAGAGCAGCAAATACAGTAAACAGATGAGAAATACTAGGTTTAGGGGACCTTTTCGGAGTTGCCCTCAAGTGTTTTGGCACCTGAGATGTCGCGGGCGTGACGGGTAAAGGTTCTCTGGGGATTAGCATAGGTCTTCAAGGTGAATGGGAAGGAATCGTGGTGTTAGTGTTCGAAGTACAAATCAAAAGATGTTGTCCGTTAAAAGTAGCAGTGTCGGCAATTCCGGAAAGATCTGGCGGATTATGAAGTGTATGTAAACAACTACCATAGTATATTTAACTAATTTTGTCTCCTCTGGTAGATTTCCAGTCACCAGGTTTTTATCCAGAAGACCGTAATAAGCAACGGGAAGTTTCTCATTATAGGAGTTCCAGAGGGGTCAAGGAAAAAGAACTAAACCTAGTGCTAAATCTTGTGCACCGAATGACAAACGAATGATACGGCTTACATCCCTTTAGCACAGATGACGCCGGGTGTTCCTCCCATAAGGGAAAGTAACAGCTCCGTTCACCCACCTCTCTGAAATAAAAGATAGAAACTCTAGCGGAGGGAGAGGGTTGAAAGATGAAGATGATTAATTTGAAAAGTGAATGGAATTGAAAGAAACTAAAAGATTTCGTATGTGACAAAGTCACATACAAGTTCTAGAGCCGGAGGGACACACAAAATCCCTTGAAATTGGTTCTTATCATTATGTTAGCCTTAAATTGCAATACTGATCATAACACTATAACAAGAAGCAATATCCCTTGCGGATATATATATATATATATATATATATTTAGATGAATAGTACAAAGAGCAGTTATTACTGCTGTTGTTGGTTACATATTATTGGCGCTGCTGCTGGTTATATTGTTGTTATACATATAGTTGATATATATATTATTCTGGTTATTACATTACGCGCAGTGAAACGAAGAGTTATTATTATTGCTGGCTGGTTATTATTATTACTCATATTAGCTACATATGAAGAAGAAGGAAGAGCTATTGTTATTACATATATACATATACATACATATTATTGTTATTATTATTATATACATATATATATTATTATATTATTGTTATTACATATATATTATATATTAAGGTTGATTTGGCTGATTATTATTATATTAACTACTTATTATCAAAGGAAATAGTGTCCACTGAGGTTTTAACTTCATTAAGCTGTCTTATAATATCTGATCTAATTTCCTTCAATGCGCCAAACAAATTTTCTTCCACTTGATTGTCGTCTTTAATATATATATATATATATATATATATATATATATAGCGGGTATATATATATATATATATATATATATATATATATATATATATATATATATATATATATATATATATATATATATATATTGAAGCGGCGCACGAAAACGCGAAAAAGTTTCTACGATAAATGCAAAACGGTTTAAACACCCAACTGATAACCGAACGAAGCAATAATA
>JABUQX010141327.1:10000-17500 GCA_015478945.1 Trachelipus rathkii
ATATAATCCCACTTTAGATGATTCCAGAACTATTTCTTCTCCATTCCTTTCCAACTGACTTTTGCTAATCATTGTAACACTTACTAAAGATTGCTACGACGAAGGATTATGGTACCGGTATTTCCCATGAGGTTTTCAAAATTTGTGTTTCTTAGCTTGCACCCTGATTTGGTAAATTGTTTGGTCTCCACGTTTCAACTTCGTGAAGAACAGACAGGGTCCAATATTTGATCGGGCTGAGCCCAATTTTCACTCCCTCTAAAATAGGCATAAAATTCGTAATTCTCAGCCGATTTTGATCATATAAAGACCAACCTGTGTTTTTTTACCTCTAAAATATCGTTTTCGAGTGTTTTTCTGTGTCTATTTTCATTCTTAAATTTTTAATTTTCAAAATCCATGTTTTTGACAGTTTTAGCTTCAACTCCAATTTTTTTTCGAAAATGACTTCCAAACTTTGACATTTGCGATAGATGGGTTCATTAACTACAAAGTCACGAAGTGCACGATTTTGAGTTTTGTGCTCGGTGTCCATTTAAAACTACTATTTTGGTTTTTAAAATGAAAAATTTATATAATTTTTTTTCTGTTCGTGCGAAGTGGATGAAATTTTCAGGACATATGTAGTCTGGTATGATGCATATCTTTTACTTAGATAATTTCTTTGTATATGCATTAGTTTTGGATTTGTTCTTGGAGCAAATTTTCAAAAAATGAATTTTTGCATATTTTTTAAAAATTTTCTTTTGAGTATACAAAAAAAATTTATTTAAGTAAAAAAGATGTATCTTGCCCGACTATATAAGCTCTGAAAATTTGATGTTGATCGGATGAGTAGAAAAAAATACATATATATTTCACTTTTCCAAAAATTCAAACATTTGAAAAAGTGAAATATAGAGATTCTGGGAGTTGAAACTAAAAATGCCAAAAACATGGGTTTTGAAAAAATTGAAAATTCTGAAAGAATGACTATAGACCCAGAAAACACTCAAAAACGAAGTTTTAGAGGTCAAAAACTACAGTTTGAAGTGTTTGTATGATAAAAATCAGCGAGAATTGAATTTTTGTCCATTTTAGGGGTGAAAATTAGGCTCAGCCCGACCCAAATATTGGCACCTCCTATTTTAAAATATCTAACAGCATCAAATCCTTTGTGTATAAATTCAATGAAAATGATAAAGATTGAATTTTGTAACGTTAAAATGATGATTCGATGCTCTTTACTTCTTCAGTATATATTACATGCTTTGTTTTCTACAATTTTTATTCAGTTTTCTTTTTCTCTCAGTTTTCCTTTTCTTTATGATCTCAGGACATGATTTTCATTTTTGCAGATAGTTTTAATGTGCGTATCTGAGGCCATTTCTAGATTTAAGTCTGATGCAAACCCGGTAACATTCTTATAAAACTGTAATGTCCTAATTCATGTCTTCTTTTGGAAACGAACCTCGAGAAACAGACTTTCTAATAATATTTATGTCAAAATTTGCATAACTGAATAATGATTTAGGTATATCCAGACTTCACTTTAACTTAATCTTCCTCCTACCCATGGAACACTTCACAAGGACTCTAGATATAAATATATTTGGTTTTGATTAATTTTTAATTTTGATATTTTTAAATTCTTCAATAGCTTCAAAAGAAAAATTCATAATTATTGTTCTCTTTTTTCAAAGGCAATTTACTAAATAGGAACAAGTAATTGGAAAAAAGCAGTATGAATTTTATAACACTTGCGCTGCTGATTTCCATTTTTAACTAATAGAACCTTCATCCTTAAGAGTCTATAGATTAATTCTACTTTTATTTGTTATTTATTTAATTATTTTTCAAGGATAAATATTTTTTAATTTAATAATTCTTTTAAATGAATTGGACGAACGCCTTAAGAACTCTGTTATAAGGTAATTTACTCATTCCAAAGATAAATAAATTAAAAATATTTTTGTTTACCATTTTGCTCCTCAAATTACCCTCACTTTAATTGCAGCAATAAATCCCCTTCAGATCTTCCACTACTTTTTCTCTACTGAAAAATTACGTAATTTTCTTAAGCCAATAGCACATAATAGGTCTTTTCCAACTTTCTCAATGTGTAACAGTTTTTAGGAAGGTTTTTCATCCTCTTTGTTTGCACATTTCCCCAAAAATATTCTCTTTTTATACTAATTATATTTTATTACCTCGTATCCTTTTCTCCCCCTTTCAATTTCATTTGCATTTCTTAAAAATACTAATATGTTGCCTCTTCTACAATCATTGGAATTTCATCCCCATATATATATATATATATTCCTATATATAATATAGTTTATATATATATATATCCATATACTATATATATATATATATATATATATATATATATATATATATATATATATATATATATATATTCTCGTAAATGAACATGAAAATTCTTCTAATTACTAACTCTTCGTGAAGCGCATCTAATGAACAACTTTAAAAGCTTTTGAATTAATTTCAAATTAAAACTGACATTGTATGAAGATTTATTCTAAAGTAATTAATCCATTTCAACTTTATATCATTTAAAATGGTTGCTTCAAAAACAGCAGCGTATGTTTTGTATGTGTGTGTGTTGTTTAGTGGTCAATATGAGGTAAAATTAAAATTTTAACTTTAATTTCATTCTTTTTTTCTTTTTCTTTTAATTATCTTAAACTCTTGAAGCTCTTGACTTTGAAGCTCTTAGGCTCTTAACAAATCTTCAATTATATAGCAGACATATAAAATTCTATATATGAATATTTTATCTTATTCTTTGTATTCTCCGTGCAGATCTAAGAATTTTCTTCTTGGTCGACATCACAAAACTTTGGCTTTCTTGCCCAGATAATTAATCAAGACCTAATTACCACCTTAACCAGACTCTGCGAGCTAATTATTTTTGATATATATATATATAATAATAATATATATATATATATATATATATATATATATATATATAACTATATATAAATATATTATATAACCATATATAATCAACATACATATATATAATATATATATATATATATATATATATATATATATATATATATATATATATATATATATATATATATATATATATATATATATATAAAAAAACGAGACACATACATAACTATATATATATTTATTTATATATATATATATATATATATATATATATATATATATATATATATATATATATATATATATATATATATATATATATATATATATATATATATATACTAAAAATAAATGTACCGATTAAAAGTACCGAATTTTTCGGTATCGGTCTTAAATTAACTGTAAACCAAGCACGCAAAAGTTTACTTATATATATATATATATATATATATATATATATATATATATATATATTTATATATATATATATATATATATATATATATATATATATATATATATATGATAGGGATGTGTACCGATAGTTTCGGTATATCCGGTATCGGTATCGGCGAGTATCAGCCATTTTCTTGGTATCGGTATGGTATTGGTTAATATGACTGATACTTGGCCGATACTTCTTACTGGGTGAAGAATTATGAAACTTTTAAATTCAGTAATAAATCTAGTTTCGATATATAAAAGGTTCTAATAATAAGGCGTGTCAAATTTTTTGACTTCCTTTTTCAAAAAATGAGAGGGGTCAAAAAGTTGTGTTTAGTGATTCACAATTATATTAACAAAAACTGGCAATTACATTATTATTAAAATAGTGAAGAAGCTGCTGAAGTATGTGATGGATGTTAAATTAGTGAGGTGATTGTAGATGGGAATATCAATCAGATCATAATATTGTTTTATGTTAGAAAAAGTTAGTAGGGGCATGGATGGAAAGAAAAGAAGTAAGGAAGGAAGTGGATAGAATTAAGAGAGTTAGGTGAACAAGGTTATAAGAAAAAGTATGAGAGCACTTGAGAATAAATCAGTTGAATGTAAACAAGATGAAATAACAAATCTGGACGCAAATGTAGGAAGTCTTTGTTAGTAGTGCAAGGGAAGTTTGCAGATGTGCTAAAGTAGTCAGTAAGAATGTCAATAGTGAGTGGGGGAATGAGAGGTGATGCAAACGGTTAAAAGTAAAAAAAAGAGGCGTGGTTGAATGCGTTAAAAGCCAATGATGAGATTTCAAAAGAAAGGTGTGTAGAAAATTAAAAGAAGGAAAAAATAAAATATAAAAGGTGCACACACAGGAGAAAAAAAATAGATAAATGAATAGTTTGGAAAGAGGATAAATGGGAACTTACAAGGTAATAGAGAGTTCTTCTGGAATTAAGTACGAAAGGTTAAGGAAGAAAGTAAGAGGAGTCTTCATAGAACAATGAATAGGGATGGTGCTTTCGTGACTAATGAAATGTATGTGAGGAGAGTGTGGAGGGAGCACTTCGAAAATCTGCATAACATTGGAAGAGAGGAAAAGGTGATAGTGGATGTGTGTGGGTTCGATGGTGTAAGAAGAAATATTTATTTTTGGGAGGAGGTAATAGGTAGAGTGAGAAAGTTGAAGAATGGTAAATCAGAAGGTAGAGGTGGAATTAATGGTGAAATGATCAAAAATGAGGGAGAGATTGTGATTGACTGAATATAGAAATTGTGCAACCAAGAGTTTGTGGAGGTATAGCTTCGAAGGATAAAAGAAGAGCAGTAATAAGATACTTAAATAAGGGTAAGTGAGATAAGAGAAATATAGGGAATTAGTTTATTGAGTGTTGTAGATATGATATATGCTGGTATTATGATGGTTGAAAGAGTTTGTCGAGTGACTGAGGGACTGATTGGTGAAGAACAAGGTGAATTTAGAAGTGGTAGAGAATGTGTAGATCAAGTCTTCCCATTGAAACAAATAACTGAGAAAACGAAAGAGAAGAAAATAAATTGTATTTGTGTTTTTTGGGCTTGCAACATGCGTATGACAGGATTACTAGGGAGGCTCGGTCGCAGGTGTTAGTGATATATAGTGTTGGTGGTAGGCTTCTTAATGGAAGCAAAAGTATATAAGTCGACAGGAAAGCGTGTGTAAGAATAAATGGATTGGAATGTGAATGGTTTAGTGAGTGAGGCAGGGATGTGTTATGTCTCTTTGGCTTTTTAATTTGTATATGGATGGAGCGATAAAAGAATTAAAAATAGGGGTGGTAGGGGGAAGGTGTTAAGACCGATGGAGAATTGAAAAGAGTGGAGGGTCCCCTGTATATTGAACTCTGATGATTTGGTTTTGTGTGGCGAATCTGATGAAAGTTTGAGAGGATTGATAAAGATCTTTGGTAAGGTATGTAAAAGAAGGGTGAAATCCGAAGTGTGAAATCAAGTTGGATGGTAAGCATTGGAACGAGTTTAAAATTTAGATTTTATATTAAATGAAAAAGGAACGGATGGTGAAAAGTGTAGTAGGAAAGGTAGGAAGGTGGCTGGTGCTATTAAGTCCTTGGTGAATACAAAGGGACTAAAGTCTTGAGTGCGCTAGGGTTTTGCATGAGAGTATGTTGTTACCGGTGTTAATTTATAGTAGTGAAACTATGGTGTGGAATAGAATGTATAAATCTAATGTACAATTTGTTCGGATGAACAATCTTAGGGGCGAGTTTGGTGTAAGAAGAATTGATAAAATAAGGAATAAACGTGTTAGGGAGTTGAGCGATGTGAAGAAAGGCTTAAATGAGAGATAAAAATGAGAGTTCATTAATATGGTTTGGTCATATGGAAAGGATGGATTATAGTCGGTTGGTTTGCGATCGAGTGTGCTGGGAATCGACTGGCTGGGAGACCAAAGAAAAGGTGGATTAAATCGGTATAGGAATGTCTGAAGAAAAGGAATTTGAGTTTGGCAGAGGTGAGAAGAAAGGTGCATAATAGAAATGAACGACGGAGCTTTTTGAGGGATATGGTTGTAGACTTGGCCCAGGAGATGAACTCTACATTAATGAGGTACCACAGTGTGGATTTGTCGAGGAGTTGTGAAGCCCTAGGGTGGATTTATTGCCGCGACGGCTTCACATTTAAGGGTATGAGGGAAATAATTGGGGGGGGGGTTCTTTCAACCTACGCATGCTCTTCTACCTAATTTTTCTCCTTCCGTGCATATTACGTACTGTACTCCCATCTGTGAAAAGTAAAGGGAGGGTAAAAAAAAAAGAAGAATATATATATAGAAATGGACCCTGCCCGTGAGTGCTGGCACCATATAAAATATATATTTTATTTTCATGATATTCATTTATTGTTGGTGGTATTTCAAGTATAGTTTTAAACTGCCGATTTTTCATAAATCTTAACTGTTGAACAAATGTCCTACAAATAAATATATTTTTAAGTTTAGTATCCCCCACTAGAAAAATTTAAACTTAAAATATTTGGATAAGGCCATTTATACATAGGGAGTTATTGAGATAAAATGTGTTTAAAAGTACTAGGACGCGCACACATGCACCTACACACACACACCTAGACACACACAAACACACACACACATATATACACACACATACGACACACAGACACACATACCTACACACACACTCGCTCTTACAAACATTAAAGTAAATGGTTTTTGTATATATGTAAACAAATACTAAAGAAAATTAAGGAGTGGCTTGCCAGCATTAGACGAGATAAAGAAATAAAAAATATATATTTTAAATTTATTCAAAGAATAAAAAAGATTTATCATAATTTTGAAAATTGTTTGTAAAGACAGAAAGCTTTCATCTAAAATCTTCTTTGAATAGAACTTCAAAACATATATATATATATATATATATATATAATAATATATATATAATATATAATATAATATATATATATATATATATATACTATATATATATATATATATGTATATATATATATAAATATATAAATATATATATATAAATATCTATATATATATATATATATATATATATATATATATATATATATATATATATATTTATATATATAAAAATAATAATAATATATATATATATATATATATATATATATATATATATATATATATATATATATATATATATATATATATATATATATATATATATATATATATGTTATAATATATGTAATAATAATATATATATGTATATATATATATATATATATATATATAATATATAATAATAATAATATATATATATATATATATATATCGGATACTGTCCGGTTATCCAGCCATTTAACTGGACAATGCAAACAGTTTAACAGTAATTCTCAAAGTATCAAATAATTACTATAATAAATAGACTATAATAATGTGTATTATAATAATGATTTTATATATTTTTTCCAATCGAAGATACAAATGTAGAACTAAAATTCATTGAAAAATATTAAATTATAATATATAATTAAATTTAGTTAATTATTTAAGGTTTTACAACTCGTATTAAAGGGTTCACAATTCATAGGTCAAAGCAACTGATATTTTCAAGTACAATCCTACTAAAAGTATTCTTAAGTACTGCTAATACGATA
>JABUQX010141327.1:22500-25000 GCA_015478945.1 Trachelipus rathkii
ACATGCTATAATTGGAATGGCTACTTTTCCTCTGACGCTGACTTCTGCCGACAAGGTAGAACTGTAATCGTTGATGGGTGGGCGGGTTCATTCTGCTGATTCAAGTCTTCTCACAAGTCATAGATGATCCATGTCAAACGTATATCATTCATGGAATATGCCGTGGGTTGAATTCATCTACTATCACTCTGGCTAATTTTCATTCAATAGAAATCGTTGCAGGGATACTCTTCCCGAGCAAAGCGGACTTTCATCAAACATAAGTGCCCTACTTTATTAGTTCTCCTACTGACAAATCTTTGTTGTTTATTGCGAAAAACACCTCCAACAACTTCTGCAAATTAGCCTTTCCTCTCCTTTATATCATTGATTGTTCTGTTGCTAACTCTCCAACTGAAGAGGCCAATCTCTTCGGCCTCCTATTTTCCTCAACTCAACCCTGGACGATTCAGGCATTCCTCTTCCTCCTCCTTCTCTTCTCAGGTGCCCTATGCCTTTGCCTGAGATTGCATTTGATCGGGTGCATGGGTCCCTGAAATCTATGAACGTTAGGAGGCGGTTGGCCCGGATGGCATTCCTCCCCGAGTTTTGAGGGAGTGTCTTCCATGCTGGCGCCCTCCCTAGTTCAATTATACTCTCTGCCTTAATACTAGCACTTTTCCTCAGTGTTAAAAGTGTATATATGCAAACCTTTTCCGAAAAGGAAGCCGCTCTGATCCCTTTCCAACTATCGCCCTATAGCTCTAGCTTCTGTATTCTATCTAAGATCTTTGGAAACACAGTCTCAACTCTTATTTTTTTTACCAACTGGAATCTGAATTCCCTTCTTTCCGATCACCAATATTATGGCTTTCAGCGCTCGAGGTCTACTGGTGATATACTTTCCTATCTAACAGATTTGTGTTTTCCACCCTTAGGAATTACGAAGGAGACTTGCGTGGTGGCGCTGACATATCAAAGCATTTGACCGGGGTATGGTACACGTCACTGCTCTCAAGCTCCCTTCCTTTGGATTTCTCCTTCTCTTTGCTTACATATGTCTTGCTTTCTTTCAAATCGCTCAATATCGGCTGTTGTTGATGGGGCGAACTTCTTCTATACTCTCAATAGTGGTGTTCCTCAAGGTTCTGTCTTATCTCCAACTTCATTCTTGCTTTTCATTAATAATCTTCTTGTCTGCGCATCTAACTATATCCATCCACTCGCATGCCGATGACTCGACCCTTCGTTCTTCAACTCATTTCAATTCTTGCTCCTTCTTTACTTCTAGAATTGCCTCTCGTCTTGATCTTTCCGATTCCTATTCTCGCTGGTCTGGATAGAATTTCCGGGTGGGGGTCGTCACCAACCTTGTGAGAATTGGTGCTTTAAAAACCAGCACCTACGTCACCCTCTTTAAGACACAGCTAACTTTCTCTCTCTTTCTGACAGTTCTCTGTCTCTCTGTTGACAATATAAACATCCTTGTATAACATAAACAAAAAATGTCTTGGAAACCTCACATCACAATAGTTGCTAGGGACCTCAAAGAAACTGGGAGTTCCTGTTTGAACTGCAGAGACTTTTTCTCTTCAGTTACTCAGTTATACAAGGGTCTCATCCGCCCTTGTATGAATTACTGCTCCTATCTGGGGGGGCTCAGGTTTCACCCGACTTTGGATAGGGTCGAGTCAAAGAGAAAAGACATAAACTGTCCTGTACTTTCTAGTTCACTTGACCCTCTATCTTTGCGGCACGATGTTGGTGCTTTATCTACGCCTTAGGTACCGTGCGGCAGGTGCTCAAGGAACTTTCCACTCGCGGTGCCACCTCCTTTAAGACGCCCTCGTAGCACAAGGGGTGCTGTGTGTCGGCACATGAGTTTTGTGTTGATGTTAGCAACTCCAGACTAGTTCGCTGCAGCGCCTCCTTCTTTCCTCACCTCTGTTCTGTGGGATTCTCTTCCATCTTCTGTGTTTCTACTCAATTTAATCTCCCTCACTTTAAAGCCGCGTCTGTGCTCATCTGCGTAATTTGCGTTAGTTGAAATTTTGTTGAGTGTAACCCCTCCTAGATTAGGGCTTTGCCCGTGAGCAGTGGTGATAACTGTAAAAAAAAAATAATAACTAAAATTGTCTGTTGCCGAACAGTATAATAGAAAAGCTGTTTTATTTTTGATTGTTGCCTTCCTTTGACAATTTTAACCCTTCCACGATTTTTATCATATTTGTATGGGAAATAACAATGCTATGATATTTTGAGTCCAACAGGTTTCCACAAAGTTTAAATGAATTTGGCAATGTATTTTTCCACTTCAGTTTGAGTCTCTGAAAAAGTTTATCTTTTATTGTGGCAATATCGGAAGAGTATTGAATCATTAATGACCAAATTAAATGATGACTTACGGTGAATATAATCTTTTTCATATTTTCCTGATTTCTTTCAAACATTTTCTTTCCTGCCATTGCTGCGCAGCCGTCGTTACCCCTGACCAACGCAAAGACTCGGATCAAACCTTCTT
>JABUQX010141328.1:0-2500 GCA_015478945.1 Trachelipus rathkii
CAAAGCACGTTCATTGGAACTGGGTGTTTAACCGTTTCGCATTTATCGTGAAACACTTTCGCGCGTTTTCGTGCGCCGCTTCATTATTATTATTATGTGTGTGTGTGTATGTATTATTATTATTATTATTATTATTATTATTATTATTTTATGCTCCACAATTTAAAAAAAAAAATTCTTTTTGGCCCAAAAGATTAAGCCGCTGGTTGAGTCTTTAATGTAAAGGTGGCGTCTTGCTTGCAAAAATTTTATGTTGTGCTTTTTATTCTCATCCCTGTTAACGAAAAATTTTCAAGGCCCTGCGCTAAGCATTTTGGAGGCCCTTTAATAAGCATTTTTACTTCCCTACCAAGCATATTACGGTCCTACTAAGCATTTTCTAAAGCCCCTGTACTAAACATTTTACTGCCCTGCACTAAGCATTTTTATTGCCCTGCACTAAGCATTTTTTACTGCCCTGCACTAAGCATTTTTACGGCCCTGTACTAAGCATTTTTACTGCCCTGCACCAAGCATTTTTTACTGCCCTGTACTAAGCATTTTTACTGCCCTGTACTAAGCATTTTTACGGCCCTGCACTAAGCATTATTACGGTCAATAGAAGGCTGATGAGTCCTAAGAAATTTCGTAGAAAGTGGAAACAACAACTATTGCCTATAACACCCCATCGCATGTACAGTGTTAGTTAATTTAATAGATCTTTTATCGGTATTATTAAAATACGAGTATTGTGTAAAATTAAATTATTTATTAAAATATACACAAATAAAATGAATCAATTTTAATAAATTTATTTCTATTTTTAATTTAAAAAAAATTTAATAGATAGTTAGGAATAGCATTCATTTTTTTTCAGTGCTAAACGGATGCATGCCACACGAACATTTGTCCCAACCCATGAGTGCTGGAAAATTAATATATATATATATATATATATATATATATATATATATATATATATATATATATATATATATATATATATATATATATATATATATATATATATATATATATATATATATATATATATATATATATATATATATATATATATATATATATACAGTGATGGGCAGTATCTAGATACATGCATCGGCGATACGTATCGATCGATACATTTGTATCGGTTATCGGTATCGCTTAGACAATTCCTAAATGTATCGAGTATCGGTATCGCTTTATGCTTTTTCTATAGATGTATCGGAAAAAATCGATAATCGATACTCGATACATTTTCAAAAAGTTATCAAATTTATATATATATATATATATATATATATATATATATATATATATATATATATATATATATATATATATATATATATATATATATATATATATATATATATATATATATATATATATATATATATATATATATATATATACATATATATATATATATATATATATATATATATATATATATATATATATATATATATATATATATATATATATATATATATATATATATATATATATAATAATAAAATATAAATATATATAGATATATATATATAGATATATATAATATACCTATATATATATATATATATATATATATATATATATATATATATATATATATATATATATATATATATATTGATTTTGTTTTTAGGTGGGGAGGGAGGAGAGAGGAGGGTGAAGAATGGTGGGACGAGTATGGAGAGAAGATAAAATATTGCAGGAGAGAGTTGATAGATTTCTGTTTAGGAAGGGAATGAAGATCATGAATGGTTTTTTCCAACAGAGGACCTCACATAGGTTCACAAGATATAGATGGAACAATATCACAAGAGAATTCGATCAGAGATCTATTATAGACTATATAATATCGTCTGATAGTAGGCTAACAAGAAATGTGAAAGTGATACCTGGAGTAGCAATATATATTCGGATCATAGATTATTGGTGACGGACCTGAAGGTGAAGACAGACAAGTTGCAGAATAAAGAAAAGAGAAATGTGATTAAAGTGGAGTCACTGAAGGAGTGTGACAAGAAAAGGGAATATATTGAAATAATAAGTCAGAATCTAGAACAATTAGAAGGAGTCGGAGAGATAGGGGGAGAAACAAGAAAAGTAAAAAGGGCAGCAGAGAAGACCCTGGGTAAAGGATGGGTAGGAGGAACGAGGAAAAGACACAAGAGGCGGTGGACTGAAGAAGTGAAGGAGGCAATAAAGAGGAAAGCAGTATTGATGAGAAGGTGGTTGAAAAATAGAACTAAACAGACAAGGGCCCAGTATATGGAGGTAAGAAATGAAACAGAGAGAGTGAAAAGAAGAGTAAAAGAAAAGGCAGCAAAGAGAGAGTTGGAAGGAATTATGGAAGATGTGAGGGCAAAAAAGGAAGAGGATTTTTAGACTGACAAAAACGTATAGAGGATCAAAGAGGAAAGTGTGCAATATCAAGGATAAGCAAGGTGAATTTTTGGTGAGATCAACAGACAAACAGGAGATAAACGGAATACTTCAAAGAACTGTTAAA
>JABUQX010141328.1:12500-27289 GCA_015478945.1 Trachelipus rathkii
GTAATCATTATTTTGGCGCGTCGTTACTTCGTAACCAGGAGATTTTGGGTATTCTAATGTTATGTGTGTGCGTGCGTACATCTGTATACTCCGAGGTTGATAGAAGTAACAATAAGGATATTTTGTTAAACAACGTATGTATTTTGACGCGAGGGGTTGTAAAGCAAACAAGGGTAGCTTGTTGTGAAATCATTTATTGGAGAAAATTACAGGTGTTCAAAGTGTCTGCCCTGTACCTGATTACATTCGTTACATCGCCGTGCCATTGCCTGTTGGACTCTACCGAACATGCCCTCACTGTGTCTGATTTGATCAAACGCAGTGAATATTCGCTGAATCAGTTCCTCTCTTGTGTTGACTGGGTTAATGTACATACACAACACTCTTCACATGCCCCCAAAGAAAATAATCTAGGGGCGTGAGGTCGGGCGATCTTGCAGGCCACGCAACAGGTCCCCTTCTCCCTATCCATTTGTCAGTGTAGACTCTGTTCAGATGCGCCCGTACTTGGTGGCTGAAGTGCGCTGGAGCGCCATCATGTTGGAACCACATGTCTCTGCAGGTCGCAAGGGGTATGTCGTCCATGAGCTGCGGAAGCGTGTTCTGGAGTAGTTGCAGGTACGCAGGTCCATCCAAACGGTGTGGAATGATGACAGGTCCCAGCAGATAATCCCCAAGAATTCCACCCCAGATGTTTACGGTAAATTTCGTCTGGTGAACTCTGATGAACATTGCGTGCGGATTGTCCTCGTCCCATATGTGGCTGTTTCTGCTGTTGAAGTAGCCATCACGTGTGAAGCACGCCTCATCGGTAAACAAGACATGCGCAGGAAAGGCAGGATTTGAAGCTCCAACACACCTGTCCAAAACATCGTTCTGATTAGCTCTCTCTCCACTTAACATCACCCTCAGGTGGACCATGTTACAACTAGGGTTGGAAAAGGAAAAAAAACAAGCTCGTTTTTTCCGAAAAAAGTTTTTTTTCATGAAAAAAAAAAGTGAAAAAAACAAGTAAAAATTTGTTTTTTTCATTTATTCAATTAAGTTGTGGAATTTACATGTTTGAACAATTATATAAGTTTTAGCAAATGTGCTCTAATTTGAGACATTTTTTGGTACCAATTTCCTACAAGGTGGAAGCCCCTGAGTTTTGTGTTCAAAATTTTTATGGGTTTTCCATATTTTTACTTTATATTCTGAATTTTGATATTCATATTTTGTTTGTGGCTTCATTTAATGTTTTCTTAATCTGTTTCAGCTTTCAGTAACATTTTTAGAATAATTATTTAATCAGAATTTAGAAATGCCACATGCAAAAAGTCGTGTGACTGTACTTTTAAAGGAAATAAAAGGTAAAATTAAATTAATTAAATGTGGCTGATCACGCTGATGAGCCCAGTGATAATGAGCTCGACAGTAGTCACAGCACAGTAGTCAGTGCTCAGTAGTAACTGGGGTCTGGGGGAGTGGGGACTAGTGATTAGAAATCAAAAGTTGATATGCCAAAGCCAAATATTTAATTTATTCATCCACAAATCCTCTTTCATTTAGTCTTGGTATATTTATAATTTCAATATTTTTATTATTTCATTTGCATCCCTTAAGTCACTTTTGAGTTTTGTCATTCAGACTCATTCTATATAAATATAACATACATTAATGTTTAAAAGTAAATTATAAATATGATTATGTGATACAAATGTAAAATTAGTAAGTAGAAGCCTACAAACAGCAGTCTGCAGGCTACAACCTACTGTAAATTGCAATGAAAACAATTGATAAAATATAAGAGAAAGGTAGTTCTGCTATTTTATAAATCCTAATGGAATATTTGTTTAATTTCAAGTATCCTCATGTTTGAAAAATGAAAATACTCAAGTGAAATATCATATTAGCCTCTTTATATTTTTAAAAATACATTTAATGAAAAAACGGAAAAAAAAAATGAAAAAAACGTTTTTTTCCCAACTCTAGTTACAACCCCAACATTCTAGTACTCGCATAAACAATTGCCACAGCTTTATTCCCCAAGTCACTCATCAGAATCGCGAACCACCTCCCTCCAGCGCGCACACATTTCATCTCACACTACTCGTCGTCCGTCACCGCTTCCTTTCGTAACTGATACTGGGTAAAATCACATATACCCTTTTTAATCACCTCTTCTCTTCTCTCATTTATTTATTTAAATTAATATATATATATATATATATATATATATATATATATATATATATATATATATATATATATATATTTTTTTTTTATTTATCTTTTATATATATATATATATACCTCTTCTATATATATAGATATATTTATATAACTTTCTTATATATTTTACTCAATACTTATAATAGTAAGGTACATTGAAACTAAAGCAAAAATTTATTTATTACATAATTAGACTTCTGTTTATTTTATGAAGGATGTCAATCTCTTAATCTTCCTCCGATCCTCTTATATTAGTTCTGTCTACAGTGGTATACAGGGTTTGGGTCTCCTTCTACTTATTTATACCTAAAACTGCTCTATACACGCCTCCGATTCCCTGTGCATATTTGAGCACCCTACTCCGTTATAAGAACATAAGAAACATAAATATAGGGACAGTAGAAGCACAGGCCTGTCAGGATACCCTGTCCCAGTCAACCCACCAACCAAACATGCTCTCCTGCAAATCCACAAAGCACCCTAGGGCTTGTCAAATTTCTGTAACCAAAATCCACCAATTTGGCTTAGTCAAAAAAAAAAAAAAAAAAATGATACATGTTACCCAAACCATCCACATGCCTTAATAACTAAGTTATGGTCACACATGCAGTAGCTATAACATTACTAACTACTATAACTAAAAACCAGCCAATTTGGCTTCGTCTAAATATACTATGTGATACCCAACCCATCCATATACCTATCCAACCCTTTCTTAAATGTTGCAATTGAGTCACACTCAACAACCTCCTGTGGCAAATCATTCCAAAATTTAACAACCCTATTGCTGAATGTATACTTTCTTATATCAAGATGGCATGCTTTCTTCTTAATTTTCTTGTTATGCCCCCTGGTCTCCCGTCCGTGCTCTACTATAAAGAATTTATTGGTCTCCGTATTATCAATAGATGTAAAAATTTTGTAGACTTGTATCATGTCCCCTCTGAGAAATCGCCTTTCTACAGAAAACATTCCTAACTCCTTCAGCCTCTCCTCGTAGCTCTTACCCTCAAACCCAGAAATCATCTTTGTTGCTCTACGTTGCACTCTCTCTAGCATATCTAAGTCTTTCTTTAAGTAAGGGGCCCAAACTTGTGCACAATACTCTATTATTGGCCTAACATAGCTATTATATAGTTTACACCTAAATATTTATACTTTCTTATATGTTTTATTATACCTAGTATCTTATTAGCTTTATTCCTTGCTTCCAAATACTGATTAGCTACTTTTAAATTACTGCTTATAATCACACCTAAATCTTTTTCCTGGTCCACAGACTCAAACCAATTTCACATCATAGTTAAAACTTTTATTTGAGTAACTAGGTGAGAACTTTACTTTTTACTATTAAAATTCATTTGCCACTTATCTGCCCACCCACTTATGGGGGAAACAAGAGACAGGTGATGGATGGATAAAAATGCATAAACTTAACCAATGCGTTTTAAATATTAAAACCTATAATATTTATTTAGAAATATTCACTAAAAATCAAGAATGATCACAACTGTGACAATGATGAAGGCTATGCATATATATATATATATATATGCTACTCTCTCTACTCTATATATATATATATATATATATATATATATATATATATATATATATCTCTATCTCATTATATATATCTATATATACTATATATATATATATATATATATATATATATATATATATATCCTTACTTTCTACAATAGAAATTTTTGTTAAATATTTCTCAACCTAATAAATGGGTTATATTAACTGAAATTAAAATATTCAAATTTTAAAGAAAGAAAATATCAATTCTTTTAAAAAAAAAACTCGCTCAGGCCGTAAGGTCTGAATTTGGCAGGAGACTGTTTTCCTGAAAATAGCCAGACAAGTGGGAGGAACTGAATCCTGTTACATCACTAGTAGAATCTATTTTGAGAAAAAAAAACAAAAAAAAAAAACAAATATAATTATATAATTTTATTAAAATTTCTGTACATAAAAAAGCTAATACAATTTGAATGTCATTCTTAAAGAAAAAAATTTAAAATAAAGGGAAGAACATTTTTGAAAAAAAAAAAAATATTCAAACCTTTAGAAATATTGCTTCACATTTTTGATGATAATGAATTTTACCAGAGTTGGCAGAGAACCAGAATTGTGCGCATGCATCATCGCACCGCACCTGATACATCAGCCAACCCTGGACTTCACACACACTTTGGGATGATTTTATTTCTTTAATTTTGTTTTTTTTTTTTTGAGTGGGTGTAGAGAAGTGACCAAGGCACACAAAGGTAGCAGCCATGATAGGTTGGAAATCCAGTTCTGTGGGCGAGTGCTTTCATAATTCTGTTAATACATGCCCAGAAAAAATTTATGTAAATATATAGTTGGTGAAGGAAGGCAAATTTTGAGCTACTATTGAAGTGAGTTGAGTAAGAATATGACATGAGATGAGATAGCCTTTTGGAAGGTCTTAAGGACTATTGAAGTGGGATGAATCAAACAAGATCAAGGGATAGCCTTTTGGAAGGTGTTGGGAAGGACTATTAGATGGGATGAATCAGACAAGATGAGATAGCCTTTGGAAGGTCTTAAGGACTGTGAGTGGGATGAATCAGACAAGATAGGGATAGCCTTTTAGGAAGGTTTTATGGACTATTGAAGTGGGATGAATCAGACAAGATATGGGATAGCCTTTTGGAAGGTCTTATGGACTATTGAAGTGGGATGAATCAGACAAGATATGGGATAGCCTTTTGGAAGGTCTTAAGGACTATTGAAGTGGGATGAATCAGACAAGATAAGGGATAGCCTTTTGGAAGGTCTTAAGGACTATTGAAGTGGGATAAATCAGACAAGATATGGGATAGCCTTTTGGTAGGTCTTATGGACTATTGAAGTAGGATGAATCAGAATATGGGATAGCCTTTTGGAAGGTCTTATGGACTATTATAGTGTGGGAAAATGGCGATGGCGGATGGAGTTTTGTTGAGGGAAATCAGTGAAAATGTTGTGAATAGATCGGAAAGTGTGGTGAAGGAAAAATTCGCTGTTTGGGGGGAGGCGAGAGAGAGGATACAGTGACGTAGTGGCTGTGTGTAATATTGGTGTGGAGAATGCGGAGGCGTGCGAACGAGGATCACTTCCTGCAAACAGTTCGGTAAGATGGACCAGGATGAACCTATGCATGAGAAGGCAAAAGAGAATACAGTTACGCACCATTGCAAAAAGGAAACAAAAGGTGGTGAAGCCAATGCAACAGATAAAATAAGAGCCGGAAATCATGTAGGAGAATAATTGAAACCAAAATGGGTAAAAACAGCTACTTCGCAAGACATACAAAGGGTATCTGAACCCCCACCCCACCCTCACCATTGTAAGGTGGGTATAATAACGAGGAGGATAATAATATAATAATAATAAAAATAATAAAGTAATTATACTTTAATTGATAGACCTTATATATATATATATATATATATATATATATATATATATATATATATATATATATATATATATATATATATATATATATATATATATAATATATATATATATATATATATATATATATATATATATATATATATATATATACACTAATAACAAATTAACAACACTATCACCAGTTAATAATAATATCACCAATTAATTAATAACACTAACACGAATTAAAAATACTATCACTATTAACAATAATAATTACGAAAAGGAAAAGGACAAAGTAGGCAATAATAATAAAAGCTTTTAATGTCAAAACTAAATAACAATCTAGGATTGAGAAAAGGGGGCTAATATATATATATATATATATATATATATATACTCTCTCTCTCTTATATATATATATATATATATATATATATATATATATATATATATATATATATATATATATATATATATATATATATATATATATATATATATATATAATAATAATAATAATAATAATAATAATAATAATATAAAATAAGTCTCCATTACATAAGGACAAGTTCATCATTGTATAAGGCTGAAAATATGTAAAATAGCTAGAGGCAGTCGTGTTCTGAAAGAGAAGTTTGCCAAGTTCACTAAATACTTTTATTCAGTGGAAAGGAAAGCAGTCAATAAACTCTTTTTGCTGTTTGATTAAACAGCAAAGTCAACCAGTTCTTTAACTCCTTATCACAAAGAAAAGAACCAGTTGTTAAAATATTGACAGCTCACTCGACATCTATAAATATTACCGTAAAAAAAAAAAAAAAAAAAAAAAAAAAAAAAAAATGACCACTACCTCATTTCAAAACACTTTTATGGAGAAACCAATCGATATACATAAAAAATAATTAGTTCTTAACTCTTATGGCAAAGAAAGGAGCCGGTTGTTAAAATTTTGACAGCTCACTTGATTAAAAGTTTCACATTTTCAATATCAGGTACGATTGAAAATGGCAGCGTCCATACATACAAAATAAGTGACAAGTCTTTTGGTTAAGTATTATCACTAATAATAATAATAAAACCTTCAATTCTATATTAATGCCCTTATTTATATACATACTAAGCACTTATATGTAAATCAGGGTTTTACCAAACCAATATCACTGTCAAGAAAATTTTAATATATATATATATATATATATATATATATATATATATATATATATATATATTATCCTTAGAAATCTTTATATATATATGCTATATATACTATCCTCTTATATATATATATATGATCAATACGGAAATTACCCTCTGGAAATTATCCACTGAAATTAATCACTGAATATCCCTATTGGACTTGGTCCATTTATATTTCCCCCTGAAATTGTTCCCCTGATTTATGTAAAAAGAAATTTATTGTATGTGTTTTTTGATTTTTGATATTTTGATTATATATTTTGTTGATCGATGTATTACGTTTTTTGATTTTTGATATTTTGATTATATATTTTGTTGATTGATGTATTACGTTTTTTTGATTTTTTTTGATATTTTGATTAAATATAATTTTGTAGGTTTTTCTTAATATTGATTTATTTTGTAAATTAAACAATTATTTTGGGGTTTTGTTTATGAGACGATATTGACGACAGACAGACAGACTGACGTAATAAAGAACGACCTGACTATTTTTGTATTCTTTAGTTTTCTGTATTTTTTAATAAAATTACAACATTGTGTGTTTGTTTTCGCTCCTTCATTTTCCCGACCAAATTTATCACACCCACTCCTTTATACTCTTTGTGGTTTTTTTTAAAACAACTACATATTTTGGCGCCCAACGTGGGGCGATAAAACGGGAAAGTGAAGGAAGCAGGTGTGAGTAAGAAGGGAAAAATGGCTACTTATGAAGAATTAAGTTTGGAAGTGGATAGATTGAAAGAGGCATTGAGAAAGAAGGAAGAAGAGAATAAGGCGTTAATAGATGAGTTGAGAGAGATGAAAGAGGGAATGCAAGAAATGGAGAAACGAATGGAAGAGAGAATGATGGCCCGAATGGATGACATAATGAATAAGAGATTTGAGAATGAGATAGGATTGAATGGAGGGGTAGGGACAGGGACAAAGAGTAAAAGAACCTCTATACTCCTAGGGTAGAACATCATAAGAAAGAGATTGAGATACAAGAGAAACTTGGATTGAGTGATGTGGAGGAGGATGATGAGAAACTGAAACCGAAAGAGAAAAAAGAGAAGAAAAAAAAGAAAATGTCGAAAAACAGGAGACATGAAAGGAGAATGAAAGCGAAAAGTAAGAGTATTGATTCGTTGTACAGTAGTTCGGATAACGGTGTAAGTGATGGTGGTGAATCTGAATCAAGTGAATCTTCAGAGTCTAGTGTGCATGTAAAGCGGAGTGTGCTAATTCGGGATATACCGAAAATAAATAAATATAATGTATATGGGACAAAGGATGTAGTTGAGTTTTTTACTGAGTATGAAAGATATTGCATTCAATTACAAAGAATATTTTTTTTTTGTATTAATTTGTGTCATAATTAATTGATTTTTTTATGTATAATTGAGTGTATTATAAATTGCTTAGTTTTTGTTTGCATTTATTATTGTATTTAATTTGCTTGTTTATATCTAAGTTTGTATGTTTATTTTTTAGACTATATTGACGACCGACTGACGTAATAAAGAACGACCGGACTGTTTTTTTTAATTCTATAACTTTCAAATTTTTTTAATAAAATTACAACATTGTGTGTTTGTTTTCGCTCCTTCATTTTCCCGACCAAATTTATCACACCCACTCCTTTATACTCTTTGTGGTTTTTTTTATAACTACTACTACAAAGTGACATCAGGATGGATGGATGACTTTGAACAACGATGTCACATCAAGATGAATCGTACAGTCTGTGCACATGATTATAACTAGCTACAACTTACAAGTGTACCTGTTGTTTATAAGTATGAAGGTTTACTATGTAAATGCTTTTGGAAACCAAAAAAAAAAACCAATGGAAAAAATTTCATTGGAAAGTTTAATAAAATGTGTTATGATTAGATAGGAGAACAAAATCGCCCATTGTGTACATTAATCAAAACTAATTCTAAAAATGAGCAGGAACGCGACTATAAATAAAAACCAGGTCACTGAAAACACAAGTCATCATACAACCTCACTCATGTGACAGGATGGGCGACCCAAATAAATTTATACTTTAATTTATACCTGTGAGTGGGGGAGAAAATTTCCACCACTTACTTTCTTCTTAAGTGACCACTAAAAGGATAGACTTGGTAGCTGGGTTAGGGTCTCGCTACCAATTATTTATGTCATAGAAACGCTTATGCATGCCTCGGATTTCTGGTGCATGTTTGCGCACCCCATCTCCAGTTCATGGGGGACAAATGGCAGCAACTTAAATTTATTATTTCCACGCTTTATACTAAATTTTAAAACTTACTTTTTATTCTAAAATATAATTTATATAATTACTTTAATAATGTATCAATTTTATCTCTACAATAGAAAACCAAAAAAGTTTATATTAAAAGTATCCACTATCCAAGTTGTTAGTGAAGCGTATGTAAGAATGAGTGGTGATAATGGTTTAATATTAACAGTGGAGTGAGACCAGGAATGTGTTGTCTCCATGGTTATTACGTTTGTATAAGGATAGAGTGATGAAAGAATTTAAGGTAAGGATGGCAGGGAAGGGGGGATAGACTAATGGAGAATTAAAGAGAGTAGAGGGTGCTGTGCTTATTGTACAAAGATGATCTGGTTTTGTATGACGAATCTGGAGAAAATTTAAGACGATTAGTAAATGGGTTTTGTAGGGTGTGTAAATGGAGGGGTTTGAAAGTAAATGTAGATAAGATTAAGGTGAGTAGAGTTCGCAGCGTGAAATCATGTTGGATGAAAAGGGTATGGATGATAAAGAATGTAGAATGAAAGTTATGAGTGGTAGGAAGGTGGCTGGTGTAATTAAATCTTTGGTTAATCCAATGGGACTAAGTCTTGAGTGCGCTAGGGTTCTGCATGAGGGGATGTTGTTACCAGTGTTAAAAGTAAAGAAACTGTGGTGTGGAATAAGAGGTACAGATTTAAATCGCAGTCTGTTCAAATGAATAATCTTAGAGTCGTGTTAAGTATGAGAAGAATTAATAAAATGGTGAATGACCCTATTAGGGAGATGTGTGGCGTGACGAAAGACGTGAATGAGAGAATAATTGAGTGTATTAAGATGGTTTCATCATTTGAAAAGGATGGATGATAATTGGTTGGTTAAACGGCTGCAGAGGTGTGTGTGTGTGTGTTGGGGGGAATCGGCCAGCTGGGAGACTGTGGGTCTGGCACAGGGAATGAATCCTGGCATTGATGAGATACCAGTGGGTGACACTGTCCTGGTGTTGTGAAGCTGCAGGGTTGATTTTGCTCCTGACCTTCTCGCTATTAAAGGTATGAGGGGGGTTGTGGGGGGATGGGGGATTTTTCTACTTAGCTATTCAGTTTATGGTGCATGTTTGTGCACCCCATCCCTGGAGAATTTCTGGCACATATTTCCTCACTCCACCCCCATTTCTAGGGACCCAAGGGGTGGCTGATGATGAAAACCAATATTTCATTAAAAAAAATATCTATATATATATATATATATATATATATATATATATATATATATATATATATATATATATATATATATATATATATATATATATATATATATATAACATATATATATATATATATATATATATAAACCTATTTATTCTATATATATATATATATAAATATATATATATTTTTTTTTTTTTTAAGAATTGTTAAGTGTTTTGGCATAGTACAATGAATGAGATTTTTTTTGGGGGTGGGAAGGGGGGGGGAAATTGGAGCATATAGAGTAAGATTTGATGAATAATCAGGGACAACTAGAAGGGATAAAGAGGAAACAGGGTTGTTTTCAAGAAGGATGGGGATTTCAAAGTATCCTACCTGTGTTATAAATGTGGAGGTGGGTGGGGGAGAAGGGGGCACCTTGCATGCAGGTTGTGGTACAAGTTTGCTAACTTTTTAAAATGTTGTTTCTAATACAAAAATAGAGCTCCAGGGTAATTTTTGTTCTGGCATATTTATCCTGGTGAGGAACAAATAAAATTCAATAAAGTGAACAGACAACAGTGCAATCAATTCATCATTAAGACTTATTTGTTAATATATATATATATATATATATATATATATATATATATATATATATATATATATATATATATATATATATATATATCACCCACCTTCTTTCCCCAAGACTAGGGGTAAGGTGCGTAACATGCATCAGAAACAGAAAAGTGGTAGAATTCGAAAAGAATGCCCAGTCTTACCACCCCCTTTATATCTTTTAGTGAGAACTCATCGCAGTCCGAAAATACACCAAAGAGCTTCCCGGAACCGCGACGGACCCTCACTATGGCATCTCGTCAATGTGGGGTTTCATCCCTTGGCCAGATGGGCCACAACCTGCTACATAAAAAGCCCTGCCATTCACTCCCTGTTATGCTGCTCTTCTGTGCCCTTGAATCACATTTCTCTCCTCCAGACATTCTTTTGCTGACTCAATCCATTTTTTCTTCGGTCTTGATTCCCAGCACACTCACCACAATACATCTGCTTACATAACCTAGTACCATCCATCCTTTCCACATGACCAAACCATCTCAACGTACTTTCATTTTATTCTCCCATTTATCATTTTCTTCACACCACACAACTCTCTAATACGTTCATTCCTCATTTTATTAATTCTTCTCACACCTAACACACCCCTAAGATTGTCAATCTGAACACACTGAACTAGATCTATACCTCTTATTCCAGACCATAGTCACTACTATGCTGAGTAATACATACCCTCATGGAAGACCCTAGCGCACTCAAGACAGTCTCTTTAAATCCACTAATTAATTAATGATTTAATTGCATCAGCCACCTTCCTGCCATTCTCAACTTTCCTACTACACTCAGCATCATCCGTTCCCTTTTCATCCAACATATATCCTAAATATTTAAACTCACACTTTTTCCAGCTACTCACCATTTAACATAACTTCACACCAGGACTAGTTCTCACTCCCACAACCATAACCTCATCTAAGTTGCACTTTCAACCTCTTTTACACCCAGCCAAATTTCTTTACCAATCCTCTCAAACTCTTTCAGATAAGCCACACAAAAAAAAATCATCCGCATATAATAGGTAGGGCACCCTCCACTCTCTTCCATTCTCCATCATTCTAACACCATCCCTTCACCCCACCTCTTAAATTCTTACCCATATTATATTTTTAAATTGAATAACTAAGGAGATATAACATATCCCTGCCTCACTCCGCTATTAATATTAAACCAATCACTATTGACTCCATTTATTCTTAAACACGCTTCACTATCGTCATACATACTTTTGATAGAAGCTTATCACCAACACCATATATTACTAACACCTGCCATAGAAACTCCTATTAATTCTATCCATACGCCTGTTGCAATCCATAAAACATAAATACAATTTATTCTTCTCCTCCCTCATTTTCTCAATCATTTGTTTCACTGCAAAGATTTGATCCACACATCCTCTACCTACATACCTTGTTCTTCACCAATCATTTCTTCAGTCATGACACCTCTTTCCAAAATACCAGCACATATCTTCCTACAACACTCAAAAACTAATTTCCCTATAATTAGTATAGTTACCCTTATCTCCTTTACCCTTATTTAGGGGTACTATTACTGCTCTCCTCAAATCCCTCGGAACCACACCCTCCACAAACGTTTAGTTACACAACTTCCAAATCTCCTCTCTCTCTCATATATATATATATATATATATATATATATATATTTCTATATATATATATATATATATATATATATATATATATATATATATATATATATATATATATATATATATATATATATATATATATATATATATATATATATTTACAATTATCACCTGCTCACGGGCAAGCCCTATTCAAGGAGGGTGTTAAAATTAACAAAAATTCAACTAACACAAATTATGCAGATGAGCACAGACCCAGGGGCTTTAAAGTGAGGGAGATTCAATAGGAAGCACAGAAGATGGAAGAGAATTCCACAGAACAGAGGTGGCAGGAAGAAGGAAGCACCGCAGGAACTAGTCTGGAGTTGCTGATATCAACACAAAACTCATGTGCCGACACAGCACCTTTTGTGCTCGAGGGCGTCTTAAAGGTGGTGGCACGCGGGTGGAAAGTTCCCTCGAGCCCTTGCCGCTACGGTACCTATAGAAAGAGATAAAGCACCAACATCAGCGCCGCAAAAATTTGTCAAGTGAACTATATATATATATATATATATATATAGGTATAGATATATATATATATATATATATATATATATATATATATATATATATATATATATATATATATATATATACCATTATATATATAATATATATATATATATATATATATATATATATATATAATATATATATATATATATATATTAGGGATGTGCAGAAAGTGAAAAAGCCGAATACAGAATATTCGGCCGAATAATCGCTTCGCTATTCGGCCGAATAGTTATTTAAGTTCGGTCATCCATTTAGGGAAAAATAATGAAAACCTACACTGGTCAACAAAAAAAGGTGAAATTTTTCTTGGATGGACTTTTGTAGCAGATATATAGTAATTTCGGAGGTGCTGATTTCATATATATTCTCGGATTTGCTGTATCACATCCGTTTTCGTGCAATCATGATCCCTGGCATATTCCACAAGACATTAAAGGTTCATGTGCGCACTACGTAGGCTGTATAAACGTTACCTTCCGCATATATCTACCAGTAGCAGCAAGTTTACTGCGGTCGGATATTCGGGAAGCATGTAGTAACTTTAGTACGTCTACGTACGGATGCCAATGACCTGGATGATGTCTATCATCCATCTGGAAATACAGTCGAATGGTCCGTCATTGTTCAGCTGTTGGCTTCGAGTTTGCATGAAAAATGACTACTGGACCATGGCACAAGGGTAACATTTTATCAGAGAAGCAGAGCTGCGGAGACTCTTCCAGTCAGATGGTAACGTGTATTGCAGTGAAGTTGCAGGCCTACTAATCGCTATGGGACTCCCAGCATACGATGCAGGTGAGTGGCGACTGTTTATTGACATTTCCAAGAGCAGTTTAAAGTGTGTGTTGTTACACAACAGCAACAGGTATGCTTCGGTTCCAGTAGGGTACTCGGTACGGATGAGAGAGGAGTATGCAAAAATCAAGACAGTTTGGAGAGGCTACAATATCTGGTACATGGATGGTAAATATGCGTTGACCTCAAAATGGTAAACATTTTGCTCGGTCAACAAGCAGGTTTCACCAAATATCCTGCTTCCTGTGCTATTAGGACAGCCGGGCGGCAAAGGATCACTGGACCAAAGGGAATGGCCACCGAGGGAAACCTTGACTTAGGTGACAGAACATCATTAGCTGACTGACACATGTGAAGAGAAAACATAAATCTTATATCTTTCTGCATAGCTTGGTTACAGTGAAACAATTTGTGAAGGCCTTGGACCATGATGGTGAATGCTTCCACTATATATGCTCAGCGTTTCCTGGTCTGAGTGACGAGAGAAGAAAAAAGCTGGGATATTTGATGGCCCTCAAACGGACCCTCCTCCGTGATGCTGCCTTTGCTGCAACAATGATTGTGTTAGAGGCAAGAGCGTGGAATGCTTTCAGATGTAGCACAGAATTTTCAGGGGAACAGAAAGCCAAGAACCACTAACATTGTACAGGAACTCATGGATGTAGAATGAGTAAAAAGTTGCTACTTACATTCTCACATAAGAAAATTTCCGGATAACCTGGGCCGGTGTTAGTGATGAGCAGGGTGAACGCTTAAGTAAGATCTAAAGTTCATTGAAGGACGTTACCAGGGCAAGTGAGATATCAATATGATGGCCGACTATTGTTGGAGTGAGGGATATTCAGACGCTAATACAGTCGATCTACGAGAAAGTTACTACCATCGTAGATATGTTTACATTAACCATTCCTTCTATTGCATTCATTGTTGTCCC
>JABUQX010141329.1:0-33931 GCA_015478945.1 Trachelipus rathkii
GTTGTACTTCGTTCAGTTCGGAATTCAGGTGTTTAACCGTTTTCGCATTTATCGTGAAACGCTCGCGTTTTTCGTGCGCCGCTTCAGTTGATTTACTCGCGGGCGTTGTCTTAGAATTCAGATTTTTGATCAAATTTTTGCATTGTGTATGCTTGAGAACTAATGTTATTGTAATGATGTGAGTAGTAGGAAGGGGATATTGCAATAAGCATGGGACCCCGCAGAACCCAAATTTTTTGAGAACCCTAATTTTTGGCGGCCCTTCGGAGAAAGGCGCATAGACAGATGCAGAAGCATCCGTCGTACATGTCTCCTATTTTTATTTGCTGACCCTCCTTTAGGGCGTATCCCAGCTTTTGATATTGACCTTGATATTTCTGACCTTGATACCATTTCTGACCTTGATACCGTATCAAGGTTTGTACCGATCCTAATTTGAACGCATGTATGTATCGTTCCTAACTTGAACGTATGTATGTATCTATCCTAACTTGATCACACACCCACACCTACACACACACACACACACACACACACACACGCGCGCGCGCGCGCGCGCGCTTAGCCGTCCTTACTGACTCAAACCTTACCGTCTTTACCTGTTCGAGTTCAACTTTGGTCATAAATCAAAATATAAACCCAGATAGAATACGAACACCTACCACTCTGGCAAGTTTAGGACATTTAGTCCACAGATCCAAACGTGAGATCTGGGGATGAGATATTTTTATTATCAAGTCTATATAAGCGTGCCCGTGGAAGCCCAATAATAAAAATAATAATAATAATAATAATAATAATAATAATAATAATAATAATAATAATAATAATAATAATAATAATAATAATAATAATAATAATAATAATAATAATAAAAAATAATATATATATATATATATATATATATATATATATATATATATATATATATATATATATATATATATATATATATATATATATATATATATATATATATATATATATATATATATATATATATATATATATATATATATATATATATATTACCACATGCCTTTAAAACGTCACGTGGTCAATATATATATATTTTACCACGTGGCCAAGTAAGGGTATATATATATATATATATATATATATATATATATATATATATATATATATATATATATATATATATATATATATATATATATATATATATATATTGCGCAACCGTTGACACTTATACACACACACACACACACACACACACACATCCACACCTACACCTACACCTACACTTACACCTACACTTACAACTACACCTACACCCACACACATACCTAGACACATACATCCGCCCTATACACGCACCCTAACACACACACATAGATACATACACCCCCCTAGATACATACACCTACCCTAGCTCACACCTACACCTACACACACACAAACACACACGTTCATAGATACACTTACCCATAGACACTTACACTTATACACACTTACACTTGCCCATAGACACTTACACTCAGATACACTATCTTGATGGTTCATCTTTGATGGTTCAACTTTGATGATGCCATCTTTGATGACTCAGCATTATTGATGGTTCAGTACATTTTGATGGTTCCCAATCACCGTAAGGAGTGTCTAGTGGTGTTCTATTAGTGCCAGGTGAGTGCCAAGTGAGTGCCAATGAGTGCCAATGAGTGCCAAGTGAGTGCCAATGAGTGCCAAGTGAGTGCCACATAGTGCCAACTGAGTGCCACATAGTGCCAACTGAGTGCCACTTTTTTCAAGCCTTTTCTAGCCTCCCCTGAGCCTAGAATAGCCCTAATATGGTGTCTACCCCTAGGTTATAAGGTATGAGGAATCGATTGGTGTATATTACAAGTTGCTAGGATGCTTCCTACTATGAGTTAGTCTTTTTCTAACACTTATAGCCTATATATATATATATATATATATATATATATATATATATATATATATATATATATATATATATATATATATATATATATATATATATATATATATATATATATTACTTCACACACACACATACACACACACACATACATACTTACACTCACACCCAGATACACTCTCATACACACACACACGCACAAACACACACACAGATACATACATCTACACCCAGCCATAGGCACTTATACACACTTACACTTACGATTACACACACACCCGCCTACACTCGACCATAGACACTTATACACACTTACACTCACCATAGACACTTACACTTACATACACACTATGACACTTATAAGCACTTACACTCTCCATAGACACTTACACTCACACACACAGATACACTTACACTTACACTCACACACTCGATATTTTGATTCCTCAACTTTGATGGCTCAATTTTGTTGGCTCAACTTTGAAGGTTCATCTTTGATGACGTCATCTTTGATACCACCTATATTGATGACTCAACTTTGATGACGTCATCTTTGTCCGTTCATCTTTGATGACTCAGATTTATTGATGGTTCAGTACATTTTGATGGATCAGTACATTTTGATGGCTCCCAATCACCGTAAGAAGCAGGGCGCAGCATGCGCCCTCCGCATGAAGGCATCCGAACCCGCGTTCCCGCCCGCCGCGTGCGCCCGCAGGCGCAATATTTCCGCGTACCCGCCCGCCGCGTGCGCCCGCAGGCGCAATATTTCCGCGTACCCGCCGCCGCGTGCGCCCGCAGGCGCAATATTCCCGCGCGAATGAAAAATATATATATATATATACTATGAGTCATTCATTTTTATTTCATACTTAAACATTTTTATTAAAAACATTTTCGCGAACCTAAAACTGTAACTCATTACAGACCCTATTATTATTATTATTATTTAACACATATTTCATAGTTGTGATATCAATGTAAACTATTCAAAAAATTTCTTTTCAAATATACTATGAGTCATTCATTTTTATTTCATACTTAAACATTTTTATTAAAAACATATACTTTACAGACCTTAAAACAGTAAATCAGTAAATCAATAGAGGTGTTACCTAGCAACAAAGGGATTAGTAGGCTTTTGTTTTACTGCTTTACTGCTTTAACTCATATGTTTTACTGCTTTAACTCATATATTTATTAACATTACATACCTTAAAGCAGTAAATCAGTAAATAAATAGAGGTGTTACATAGCAACAAGGGGATTAGTATGCTTTTGTTTTACTGCTTTACTGCTTTAACTCATATGTTTTACTGCTTTAACTCATATATTTATTAACATTACATACCTTAGAGCAGTAAATCAGTAAATCAATAGAGGTGTTACATAGCAACAAGGGATTAGTATGCTTTTGTTTTACTGCTTTAACTCATATGTTTTACTGCTTTACTGCTTTAACTCATATGTTTTACTGCTTTAACTCATATGCTTTACTGCTTTAACTCATATATTTATTAACATTATGTTTTGTTTTAATACTTTTTATTTATTTTTATTTTTATTATTATTATTATTTTTATTTTATTTTATTATTTTATTTTTATTTTTATTATTTTTTTTATTTTATTTTATTATTATTATTTTATTTTTATTATTATTTTTATTATTATACTTAGTGTTATTTACTTCATGCCTATTGTTATTATTATTTAACACACACACACACACACACACACACACTTACACACACACCTACACCTACACACATACATAGACACACACATACACACACACATAACGTATAATTTATTAAAACATTTTATGTTTTAATTAAACACGTACATTTATATTACTCATTCAATTATAACTAAAATTATTTCAAAGTTTCTTAAAACTTCTATAATAAATCAATCATTATCTTTGAACAAAGAATTTATTATTAACTTTTAATACTTTTTGTTTATAAATTTTATAACTATCAAGTTTTAAAATAATTTTTACTAAAATTTTATGAAATTTTATTAAAAACATATTTACGTACCTTAAAGCAATAAATCAGTAAATCAGTAAGGCAAGCCCCTAGCACCCCTCTACACCAAGCTATGCCACGTTTTGTTCTATTGACTTACTGCTTTACATCATCTTTAGCCATGTAATAAGTATAAAAATAACAAAATAAGTTCTTCTCTGCTAACATAACATGTATTTTATTAAAATCATTCTAGGTTTTTATTTAAAAATAACAATTATTCACTTACATTTATATTATTCGCTCAATGTTAACTAAAAATATTTCAAAGTTTTTTAAATAATTCGGATTTTCTTTATTATTATTATTATTATTATTATTATCTATGTACATTGACAATCCAACACGAGAAAACACAACAACCCGCACTCCTTACAGATGCAAACGACCTCTTTCTGTAAATGTGTTGGAAATATCTACTTTAGGCCTAAATTTAGGATAAGCCTTTTTGTACCCTGGGGCGATTTAGGCCTAATACCAGGTCAAAATATATTTCAAACTGACCTCTTTCTGTAAAATGTGGTGCAATAACTACGTTAGGCCTAAATTTAGGCCTAAATTTAGGATAAACCTTTTTTGTATCCCGGGCTGATTTAAGCCTAATACCAGGTCAAAAGGTAATTCCAGTATAGACAAGAATCGAGAATCAATGTTATTATTATTTTATAAATATATTTCAAACTGAAACATGCTGGATCGGTAAGATCCTTTAAGCAGGTAAGAAGGAAATGTTTACCTTTCTTGTGATTGGATGGAGTAATCCTTATCTCTATATGACTGCGCATGTGATTGGTCGAGAATTATTTTATCACTTTTTGGCTTTAAGGTATGTAAAAACATGTTTTTTCATATCCTGTAAGCCTGGGCTTCGTTTATTTAAACTCTTAACATAATGTAAATATTTATTTAAGAAAGTAAAAATAAGGATAATAAAAACTTTACTATATAATTAGAAATTTAATAATCATTATCTTACAAGGGTTTAACATTAAATATATACAAGAGTGTTAAATATATTTACAATGATTTTATATATATATAAGGTTAACATTAAATATAATACAGGAATATTATTATATATAACACTTCCACATGATGTTTATGACTATTTTATATTAAAACTCTCTAAATCTTTGCAAATATGCCAATCATTTATATCATTATCGATGATATAGTTTCGTATCTCAGTAATACCTTCAGTTAACACATATGTAAAAAGTTCCCGCTCAGATATCATAGTATATTTACATTCTGGGTCACCTGCATAAATACTTTCTTGCCATTGTTTTCTAAGTAGATAAATGAATTTCTGTACGTCTATAGAACTTAGGAAGCGATCGATGATGAGCGTAGGATCATCGATCAGGGTTTTCTTAAATGCGTAGTATTCTTGGTATAACATGTAATGAATTACGGTTACGTAATTAGATAACACATATGTCTTCTTCATCTGCATTAACATTCGCCTACGGACCTCTAACATATATTTCAGCTGCGTTAGGCCTGAAATGTAGAATCCATATGATGTAGGTTCAAATACGACTGTTTCATTATTTCTCTCCCATAATCTAACTTCCAAACTGATTATGTTTTGATGTTTATAAAATGCTAGAGTAAGTTGCTTATCGCTGGTTTCTTCGCGCAGACTAATAACTGTTTCGGTCCAGTTTAAAGCTGAGCTTGGTTTAAAGTATTCTGTAAGCCACTCTTCAGTGTGATTACATATACAAAGTAATTCATCTGGACTCATGAAAATACGCTTGGTATTATAACATGGTGAATGGGTAGCACACTTGAAAAATTCAAATCCATCGGGTTTTCTTTTATATAAAAATGAAACCCTACTTCCTGGGATCTTGATTTCCCACTGGACAATGTCTTGTATTGAGGTATACATGTTAAGGTGAATCATGATATACACTTAGTGAAAATAGAGCACTTTTATTACAAATCAGAGAACTTGTACCGCTTAACAGCCAAAACGAGTATGATTTTAAAATGAGCTTGGATCTAAAACATACCTGCACAAATATAAGTTTAAAGAACTAAGATAATTTTCATCCAATCACAGATAAGGCTCAGGATATGAAAAAAACATGTTTTTACATACCTAAAACCAAAAAGCGATAAAATAATTCTCGACCAATCACATACGAGGTCATATAGAGATAAGGATTACTCCATCCAATCACAAGAAAGGTAAACATTTCCTTCTTTCCTGCTTAAAGGGATCTTACCGATTCAGCATGTTTCAGTTTGAAATATATTTATAAAGTTGATAACATTGGTTCTCGATTCTTGTCTATACTGGAATTACCTTTTTGACCTGGTATTAGGCTTAAAACAGCCGGATACAAAAAAGGTTTATCCTAAATTTAGGCCTAAATTTAGGCCTAACGTAGTTATTGCACCACATTTTACAGAAAGAGGTCAGTTTGAAATATATTTTGACCTGGTATTAGGCCTAAATCGCCCCGGGGTACAAAAAGGCATCATAAATTAGGCCCTAAAGAGTTATTTCAACACATTTTACAGAAAGAGATCAGTTTCGTATCTGTAAGGAGTGCGCGTTGTTGTGTTTTCTCGTGTTGGATTGTCAATGTACATAGATAATAATAATAATAATAATAAAGAAATCCGAATTATTTAAAAAACTTTGAAATATTTTTAGTTAACATTGAGCGAATAATATAAATGTAAGTGAATAATTGTTATTTTTAAATAAAAACCTAGAATGATTTAATAAAATACATGTTATGTTAGCAGAGAAGAACTTATTTTGTTATTTTATACTTATTACATGCAGTGTACATGGCTAAAGATGATGTAAAGCAGTAAGTCAATAGAACAAAACGTGGCATAGCTTGGTGTAGAGGGTGCTAGGGGCTTGCCTTACTGATTTACTGATTTATTGCTTTAAGGTACGTAAAATATATGTTTTTAATAAAATTTCATAAAATTTTAGTAAAAATTATTTTAAAACTTGATAGTTATAAAATTTATAAACAAAAAGTATTAACAGTTAATAATAAATTCTTTGTTCCAAAGATGTATTGTTTATATAAGTTACAAAAACGAATATTTTAGATTACTAATTGATTGAGAGTAATATAAATGGCGTGTTGAAATAAAACATAAAATGTTACAATAAATCTATACATTATATCAATGCAAAGTGTATTATGTGTGTGTCTGCTGTATGT
Organism: Trachelipus rathkii; assembly: GCA_015478945.1. Lineage (NCBI taxonomy): Eukaryota > Metazoa > Arthropoda > Malacostraca > Isopoda > Trachelipodidae > Trachelipus > Trachelipus rathkii. The sequence goes on from JABUQX010141329.1 coordinate 7,136, forward strand.
GTGTAGAGTAACAGGTGTGAAATGCTGAAGTATTGTGGTATTGTGTGTGTGGCCTGTGGCTGTGTGGCTGTGTGTGTGTGTGTGTGTGTGTGTGTGTGTGGGGGGGTGGGGTGTTAAATAATAATAACAATAGGCATGAAGTAAATAACACTAAGTATAATAATAAAAATAATAATAAAAATAAAATAATAATAAAAATAAAATAAAATAATAATAATAAAAATAAAAATAAAATAATAAAAATAAAATAAAAAATAATAAAAATAAATAAAAAGTATTAAAACAAAATAAAAAATATAAAAGAAAACATAATGTTAATAAATATATGAGTTAAAGCAGTAAAGCATATGAGTTAAAGCAGTAAAGCAGTAAAACATGAGTTAAAGCAGTAAAGCAGTAAAACAAAAGCATACTAATCCCTTTGTTGCTATGCAACACCTCTATTGATTTACTGATTTACTGCTTTAAGGTATATAATGTTAATAAATATATGAGTTAAAGCAGTAAAACATATGAGTTAAAGCAGTAAAGCAGTAAAACAAAAGCATACTAATCCCCTTGTTGCTATGTAACACCTCTATTGATTTACTGATTTACTGCTTTAAGGTATGTAATGTTAATAAATATATGAGTTAAAGCAGTAAAGCATATGAGTTAAAGCAGTAAAACAAAAGCCTACTAATCCCTTTGTTGCTAGGTAACACCTCTATTGATTTACTGATTTACTGTTTTAAGGTCTGTAAAGTATATGTTTTTAATAAAAAATGTTTAAGTATGAAATAAAAATGAATGACTCATAGTATATTTGAAAATAAATTTTTTGAATAGTTTACATTGATATCACAACTATGAAATATGTGTTAAATAATAATAATAATAATAATAGGTCTGTAATGAGTTACAGTTTTAGGATCGCGAAAATGTTTTTAATAAAAATGTTTAAGTATGAAATAAAAATGAATGACTCATAGTATATATATTTTTCGTTCGCGCGGGAATATTGCGCCTGCGGGCGCACGCGGCGGGCGGGTACGCGGAAATATTGCGCCTGCGGGCGCACGCGGCGGGCGGGTACGCGGAAATATTGCGCCTGCGGGCGCACGCGGCGGGCGGGAACGCGGGTTCGGATGCCTTCATGCGGAGGGCGCATGCTGCGCCCTGCTTCTTACGGTGATTGGGAGCCATCAAAATGTACTGATCCATCAAAATGTACTGAACCATCAATAAATCTGAGTCATCAAAGATGAACGGACAAAGATGACGTCATCAAAGTTGAGTCATCAATATAGGTGGTATCAAAGATGACGTCATCAAAGATGAGTCATCAAAGTTGAGCCAACAAAATTGAGCCATCAAAGTTGAGGAATCAAAATATCGAGTGTGTGAGTGTAAGTGTAAGTGTATCTGTGTGTGAGTGTAAGTGTCTATGGAGAGTGTAAGTGCTTATAAGTGTCATAGTGTGTATGTATGTAAGTGTAAGTGTCTATGGTGGAGTGTAGATGTGTGTGTATGTGTGTGTGATCGAGTGTAGGCGGGTGTGTGTGTAATCGTAAGTGTAAGTGTGTATAAGTGCCTATGGCTGGGTGTAGATGTGTGTATCTGTGTGTGTGTGTGTGTGTGTAAGTGAGAGTGTATCTGGGTGTGAGTGTAAGTGTATGTATCTAGGTATGTGTGTATGTATATGTGTGTGTGTGTGTGCAAGTAATATATATATATATATATATATATATATATATATATATATATATATATATATATATATATATATATATATATATATATATATATATATATATATATGTATGTGTGTATGTGTGTGCTATATATATATATATATATATATATATAGGCTATAAGTGTTAGAAAAAGACTAACTCATAGTAGGAAGCATCCTAGCAACTTGTAATATACACCAATCGATTCCTCATACCTTATAACCTAGGGGTAGACACCCATATTAGGGCTATTCTAGGCTCAGGGGAGGCTAGAAAAGGCTTGAAAAAAGTGGCACTCAGTTGGCACTATGTGGCACTCAGTTGGCACTATGTAGCACTCACTTGGCACTCACTTGGCACTCATTGGCACTCATTGGCACTCACTTGGCACTCTGGCACTCACCTGGCACTCATAGAATACTCATAGAACACTAATAGAACACCCCTAGATACTCCTTACGGTGATTGGGAACCATCAAAATGTACTGAACCATCAATAATGCTGAGTCATCAAAGATGACACCAACAAAATTTGAACCATCAAAGATGAACCATCAGATAGTGTATCCGAGTGAGTGTAAGTGTCTATGGGCAAGTGTAAGTGTAAGTGTCTATGGGTAAGTGTATCTATGAACGTGTGTGTTTGTGTGTGTGTAGGTGTAGGTGTATGTATCTAGGGGGTGTATGTATCTATGTGTGTGTGTGTGTGTGTGTTAGGGTGCGTGTATTGGGCAGATGTAATGTGTCTAGGTATGTGTGTGGGTGTAGGTGTGAGCTAGTTGTAGGTGTAGGTGTACGTGTGGATGGGTGTAGGTGTATGTGTGTAGGTTTGTGTGTGTGTGTGTGTATGCGTGTGTGTGTGTGTAAGTAATATATATATATATATATATATATATATATATATATATATATATATATATATATATATATATATATATATATATATATATATATATATATATATATATATATATATATATATATATATATATATATATATATATATATATATACCCTTACTTGGTCACGTGGTAATATATATATATATATATATATTGACCACGTGACGTTTAACGGCACGTGGTAATATATATATATATATATATATATATATATATATATATATATATATATATAAATATATATATATATATATATATATATATATATATATATATATATATATATATATATATATATATATATATATAATATATATATATATATATATATATATATATATCTATATATATATATATATATATATATTATTGGTTGACTGGCACAGGCACCTTATATAGACTTGATAATAAAAATATCTCATCCCCAGATCTCCGTTTGGATCTGTGGACTAAATGTCCTAAACTTGCCAGAGTGGTAGGTGTTCGTATTCTATCTGGGTTTATATTTTGATTTATGACCAAAGTTGAACTCGAACAGGTAAAGACGGTAAGGCTTGAGGCAAAAAGATCGGATAAGTGTAGATGCAAGGGGACGGTGAAAAGTCGTGAGTCATGACCACGTGGTTGCGGGTGTGTGTGTGTTAGGATAGTTATACATACATACGTTCAAGTTAGGAACGATACATACATGCGTTCAAATTAGGATCGGTACAAACCTTGATACGGTATCAAGGTCAGAAATGGTATCAAGGTCAGAAATATCAAGGTCAAAATATCAAAAAAGGGGCTACGCCCCTAAAGGGGGCTAAAGGGGGCCAAAAATAGGGGAGACACGTACGACGGATGCTTCGCATCCGTCTGGCGCACCCCTTCTCCAAATTTGGGTTCTCAAAGAATTTGGGTTCTCAAAAATTTGTAGGTTCTCAAAAAATTGGAGTTCTGCAGGGGCCCAGCTGCTTATTACAATATCCTTCCTACTACTAGAAGACATCTCTGTCTTCTTGTCAGCAAACTTTTTCTGCAGACTCTGAGACAAGTTTGACTCATCTTTCAACAGCTTGGGTATGTCACTGAAATTTAAAAAATGAAGCTCAGGATTAGTTTATCAACAGAACTGACAAAATAATTCCTATTTTCAAGCTTTTCATCTTTGGATTGGAAGACAGTTTATATTTTACCCAGTCAATCTATCAGCTCTCTGTAGTCCATGGCATCAAAATTTATTAAGGGAGTCGTAAAAGTTCTAACAGACTTCCCATTCGGATTTTGAGTACTTTTCTTTAGTACCCTCCTGTAACCCAACTCTCGTATGTGTTGTCTCTCATCCACTATCATAGCCAACAACATGTTCTCTGGGTGACAGGAGAACGCGTTTCTCTCAATCACGGGATCGCTGATTCTTTTAACGTCGTTTGGCAAATGTCTCGTTGTTTGAACAACTTTAAAGATATGTTTAGGACCATATTTCACTGGCTGATATCTCTTAATTTCGAACCATCAGGAGCATATGTCTTCACAATATAGTTTACAAACATTTTGAGTTTTGTTTGTAGGTGTTGTTGGGAAATGAACAACCGTAAGACCAAGTTTGTACATGTCAGACATCGGGAGTGACTGAGAGGTCCAGGATCTCTTACAGCCAGATCTGGAGCACATTGTCTTGTCTGGATTGCTCTGAGAATATCCTGAAGGCACTGTTAGTCTTTACCAAGATCAGTTTTATTTCCATTAATTTCATCTAATTGAATTACTTCGAAATTAATAAGTATCCAAATAAATGTCTGAATGGTAGCTCGTTGAAGTGAAGTAAGCAAATGAACCACTGCAATGGGCGCTGAATTTTAACCTCTATGTTGCGGATAACACCATTTTCCATCCTGTGTTTGTTGCTGTGCCATCACAACCAATAGCTTCCAGTTCATTAATGTCAATATCATTATCTTCCAGGTACTTAAGGATGCAATTGGCTATTTCACTACCGATTCCACTCGCCGGTGTGACGTGACCGACATATTGCCCACCAGGCTCACGAATCACGCTAATGTGCTCCTCTTTCCTTACTCTTCGGTATATTTTAGATCCTATTTTTTCTTGAAAGATAGTATTATCTTTTCTACCATCAAAGTATATTCCCTTTGTTACTATGGGCCGGTCCATATATTGTCCTATAGTTTTTCGTGTCTTCTGTTTTTTTCTTCTTATCTTGCTTTTATCGATCACTAGCGACGTATCTTTTTCAGAAATCATTCCAAGATCATGCAAAACGCTGGAAGCAATAGCAGCTGTAGCTCTATCAGAAACACCAAATCTATCACTAAGTAAAGCAGTAGAAGTTAATTTCAACCTCATTTGAGATGTAGAAGGAACTGAAGACAAATCAATTTCACTTCTTTCGTGCGGTTATTTTCGAGTTGTTTCAATGTCACAAGTTTGATGAGAGCCTTGCAAAAGTTTCTCGCAGTAATTACTAGCCCTACGACCAACGTTTTTCTTAAGTTTTCTGTTTCTTGTTTATCTAGACTGCCAATGAAGAGAATCCTGGTTGTTCGCTGGTCGAATAAACTTTTTCTCAACTGGTGGGATGTTCTTGTCTTTATCTGCAATTACATCCTACTATCTACATTTCATTCACAGACACACTTCCCTTTTCCCCCTAATACAAGAATATGTCACCAATACACAGGCACGGTGCAATATTAAACACACTTTGATTTGGCTTCCGCCACGAAAATCCTCTATTTTTTTAAACCTCTTTTTTCCTTGTCTCGTTTATACGTTTTCTTAATTATAATATGAATCTATGGTTGATTTTTATCATTTGCACAACCAGTATATGTGTTACCCCTGGATCAGAGGCTTTATAATATAGTATTCCTTTGTGAGTAACAACACTGTTGGCTGTTGTTGAAAATGCTACTTTTCTTTGAATCCGATGAGATTGAAATTTTTATAGTTTTTTCAAAGCAACTTTGCGAAGCACGTCCCCATATGTTATTGAGTTTGTTCCGCTTAGTTCTTTAGGCAGAGCCGAAAATGGGATAACGATGCGCCTGTGTCGTCGCCGCCACCAGCACCTTTCTCTGATCCACCATCTCACATTCTTCATAATCAATAACAAAACAAAGTCACGAGAAAAACACTAAAATATAGAAAAAAATGTCATTCGCTCACTACACCTTTGCCTGATTTGGTACTCACTGTAGATATTTATAGAAGCAGGATGGCAGCGAGATGTTCTCGCGCGGCAACCAAGTAGTAACGACAGGTTTTTACAGACAGAGACGGAAGAGTTTGGGAAACTTGTCGCGACAGGTTTGTTAGATATGAGCCTTGCTCAACAATGCTCAGCAGATCACATCGCGGCGAGAATAAGTCAAATAAGCAAGTCTAATTGGAATTTAAGATTCAATCATAAATAATGGGCAATAGTTTTCTCATTTATAAGATTTAGTAAAATACTGCGAATATTTGTAAAACGGAAAAACTCCTTTTTCTACACGAAATTTTGAAAATTTTAGTCTTAATGCGTGAACTCAAAACAAAGCGTGTGAGTTTTAAAAATGCTTTTTCTATTATAACGCATTAAAAATGAGATACTTAGAACTATTAGAAACCCAAAAAACGTAGCCTGTATAATTTTAGCGTAAAGGTAAATTTTGGTGTTTTTCATTTTTCTAAACTTAGTCACTTGCGCGAACTGAAGATCCAGCATATTATTTTCATTAATTATTCAATTGAATATAATGCAAATACGCAACTTTTTGGGTCCAATTAGAGAATAAATGTCCTATTGCTTGGAAGTCTAGGTGTATGAAAAGGGTTGCGAGATCTACAATTGAGGCAGAAGCTATAACGTTTATAGAAGGTACACAAGCAGGTATATATTTGGAAGAATGTTGGAGAGAGGCTGTTGGTGATGAGTGTTTGCAGATTAAGGTGTATACTGACATATTCGGCTACGCCAGTACAGAGTAGATTTTTAAGGATTGACATTGAATGGATAAAATGGATAATGACAGAAGAGAAAAAGATCTCGAGAGTAGAATGGGTTGATACTAAACATCAATTAGTGGATGTGTTTATCAAAAGACGAGTGGATGTTAGGGGTATAAAAGAGTATGTGGAAGGGAAAAAGAGAGAGAAGAGAAAGGTATAAGAGTGATTTTTTTTTTTTTTGTTTTAAGCTTTGGTTGGATTTTCTTTGGTTTCGCATGTGCTTTCACTTCAGCTTCCTGTTATGTGCCAGAAGATCCTGCTTTCTTTTGTTGGCCGCTTAGTTATAGTCATGCACTCACGCAAGCTTATTTTACTAATTATCATTTTTGTTGTTTCATGTTGTTATATTTTTTCATATATTTTATATCGCTTTTCAGATCAAATGATCTCTTGCTCTTGCCATATAAAATCAGTGATTAGTTAACGTAACTGTAAAGTAAATCTAGCCCCCTCTCTGACCCCAGTGTGAATAAAATTTTTATCTTTATAATAATTAAAATAAAAACATCACCTTATTACTACAACCCCGGAATACGACTTCACCGTCACCACAGCGAGAATACTCCTTTGAGCTGGGTCTAAATAATTAAAGTGTGTAAATAAATAATTAATCAAAGAAGCCTTAAACTGAACAATTACCATCTTCAATAGAATTTACTTTATTTCTAAATACCCTGAAAAGAATAAATCCTTGAAAATAAAATAAATTTCTTTCAAAAGAAAAAACAAAAACTTAACCAGACAAAATTAAACAAAGCTCGTGCAAAGATAAACAGCACGTGCATTCAAACTTATCACACCTATACAAACCATCCGAAAAAAAAACACATACAAAAGAAAACTGGGTAATATATATTATATATATATATATATATATATATATATATATATATATATATATATATATATATATATATATATATATATATATATATATATATATATCTATATATATATATATATATATATATATATATATATATATATATATATATATATATATACATATAGTTTTTTAATTTGATACATTTTTTCCGGTGGATCATATTCTGCCGCCCTAGGCATTTGCCTAGTTTGCTTAGCCGTTAAGAGGGCTCTGTATATATATATATATATATATATATATCGATATTTTATAACGATATAGATATATATATATATATATATATATATATATATATATATATATATATATATATATATATATAGTGATAGTGGGTTTAGAGCGACAACTATCATCAATCCATATCTCAAAAACTACAAGAGCCACAAGGAAAAGGAATACTTTGCTGGAATGCTGGTCCAATTTTAGGGCGGAAAATGTAAAAAAAAAAAAAAAAAAAGAGAAAAAAAATATATCTCAAAACTACAATAGCTACAGCGAAATAGAATACATTTTGGAATCCTGGTAAAAAATTTTACATGGGAAAATGTAAAAAAAATAAAAAATAAAAAAATTATTGTTCATAATTATAGTAATATGATTAGAGAGCCTATTTAGAGACCTTTTATTGGTTACTCGTTAAAATAAATAGACTTTCTATTAAATTTTCTTTTTTCTTTTTTTAAAAAGATACCCCAAGGGTATACCACACCGATGGTAGGAGTCAGGGTCTCTCGGCCTTCGGGGAACTACGGGGGTAGGACTAATTCCCCCTCTCCGGGGAGGGCTGAACCCCCGCTCTTTGGTATTGGGGTGTCGCGGGGTTCCTCCGCCCCTCCCTACGGGGTATGGAAAACGTCCCCCTGTGTTCCCCGTCGGCTCGAACCCCCTACGGTGTAATTAATACCTTTACAAATAATATATATATATATACTATGTCCCCTGCTCCTAAAAAAATAGCCAATATTTATTTTATTTATTTATTTATTTATTTATTTTTATTTCTAACTAAAATTTTACAAGGATTCCAAAAATGTATTCTTTTTTACTGTAGTTTTGAGGATATGATTTTTCAAATTTTTTTTTTTTTTTTTTTTTTTAGCAGTTTCGCACAATAAAATTTTGCCAGGATTCCAGCAATGTATTTTTTCCTGTAACTATTGTAGTTTTTGAAGATATGGATCGTTGATAGTTGTCGCTCTAAACCAAATATCACCATATATATATATATATATATATATATATATATATATATATTTTTTTTTTTCTTGCCCCTGGCCACCCTCCCTTCAAAGTGGCCACACCTCGCGAAGATACCCGCCGCCACAGTCGGCCTTTTCCAAAGATCGCCTAAATTTGTGATGTCCTACCTAGATTGCTCTGGGACGATGATTAGTTGGATATTCTCGGAGGAAGTGAGGCAGTCGTTGGGGCCTGGTTGCATCTTGTGTAGATATTTGACAAGGTCTGGTTGAGTTTAAACTAGTATTTGTAATATTGCAGGTTTGGGTGGTGGCCACATCTTAGTTTGGCCAAAGATGATTGGACTGTTAGAGGAAGAGAGTCGAATTCAGATGCAATTTCTGGTGGATGCTCATTTAGTATATTGTTTGGTTGTCGGTTTCTTAAATAATTTTCAGTTATGTGTAGGTGTATTTGTTTTGTATAAGAGGTGTATCCCTGTGGTGATCGGATTTGTATGTATAATAAGGCTGGGGAAGATGGAGTTTGCTTTAACCTGTGGTAGGTAGGGTTGAAAAGTGCAGTGTGGCCTGGGTGTTGAGGTGTTTGTGTTTAGCGTAGAATCTGTGTACCTATTATTTCTAAATTACATCTATGGGTAGTGTTTTTGTTTCTCTTTTAAGTATTGTTCATTGGGGTTGCAGTTGCAACCTGTTATAATTCTGAGTGTCTTGTTTTGGGTGGTTTGAAGTTTTCTCATATTTCCCTTGGTTAATAATGGGTGCCATATAGGTGACGCGTAATTTAGTGTTGGACGGATGTATTGTTTGTAGATGGTGATGGATATTTGTTTATTGTTGTTAATGTCCGCGCTAGCTATGGTTCTTAGTATGTTTAGTTTCCTATTTGCTGATATGTTTTCAATGTGTTTTGTGAAGGCTAGGTGTGTGTCCAGCGTTACCCCAAGAATTTTGGGTGTTTTGTTTATTAGGATAGCTATATTGTTTAAAAAGATTTGGGGGTTTGTAGTGCCAAGTTGGCGGTCTGTTGTGATTAGTGTGATAGATGATTTGTTAGGTGATGCAGACATTCTGTTGTCAGTTAGCCAAGTTTGAATTTGGTTGATGTATTGTTGAGTCAGAAGAATTGTTGTGTTTAGGTTCTGGTGTGTGGTGGTTATGGTGATGTCATCTGCGTAGGTTGTTATATTTGTGTGGAGTGTTTGTGGTTTTGGTAGGTCGGCTGTGAATAAATTAAATAAGGTAGGGGATAGGATTGCTCCTTGAGGTACGCCATTTTTTATATTTACTGTACGTGATTTCTTGTTGTTTATCTGTATTTGGGCTGTTCTCCCTGATAGGAAGTTGGGTAACCATTTCTTTAAATTAGTGGGGATGTTTGATTGTATTATTTTGTGGATTAGATTGTGTCTTTGGGACTGTATCAAAGGCTTTGTTTATGTCGATTGCTATAACTAGTGTGTGAGAGCCTGAGATTTTATCTATTTATTATTGATTGAATGTTTGTTTGGGGATGTGTGGTCTTATTGTCTAGTATGAGCTTTTCTAGAGTTTACATATAGTGGATAGCAGTGAGATTGGACAATAGGAGGAGGGGTTTGAGGGGTCTTTTCCTGGTTTTAGTTTTGGGATGATGATTGCTCTTTTCCAGATGTAGGGAATAAAATTTTGTTTAATGGAACAGTTGTATATGTGTGCTAAATGGGTTAGTGCGGTGTTACCTAAGTGTTTAAGGTGTATATTTGAGATGTTGTCAGGTCTGGTTGCTGGTGAGTTTTTAAGAGTTTTTATGGTGTTTTTTTATGTCATTTGGTGTTATTTCTATTGTTTGGTCGTGATTACTTTTTATCTTCTTAAGGGATTTGATTATTTTCCTGTTTTGTGGGTGGGTAGGTTTGAGACTTTGTTTTGCAAAATGTGTAGCGAGGAGGTTTGCGTGTTGTTTTGTTGTTTGTGGGAGTTGAGAGTTTGGATTTTTTATGGATTCATGTGTGGGAGATTGGTAGTTTTTTTATATTTTTAATTTTTTTAGCATTATATCCACGTACATTTGTCAAACAGAAATAACAGTCATTGTAGTGGTTCGTTTGTTCCCATAACATTGGAATAGCAAAGGGCATAGAAGGTTTCTTCCCATTATTCCAAAGACGTAGCGCCTCGACACACATTCGACATACGGTATGAGGTGCCCACGATTTATCTTGATCACCTAACTTCACCCCGAAATTCATATAGTAGGCACGCCTCACAAAATCATTAATAGTCTGTCTTTGCTTTAAGACAGTGTACCGTCCGCAAATATAACAGAATATATCACTATCGTTAACACATGTACGCGAAGCCATATTTTACACCAATAACAGACAAATAGCATAATGACTAAACGCTTCACCATACGCTGAACGACTGAGACTTCAATCACATGGTCGGTTTTCAGCTGAAACACATATACGAACGAACCAATCTCCATAGTACCAGAGGACGAATGCACATGCCAAAATGTCTAAGGACGCACTGCATAAAAACTATACGTGATAGAAAAAAACCGTAAACAGATTTGAAATCAGCGTCGAAAATGCATATAGAAAAGCCATAATTTATGAAATCATTATATATATATATATATATATATATATATATATATATATCATAATAAAATATATATATATATATATATATATATATATATATATATATATATATATATATATATATATATATATATATATATATATATATATATATATATATATATAAAAATATATATATTTTTTATATATATATATATATATATATATATATATATATATATATATATATATATAGCTTATGTGAATTAAATAGCTCGTTTTCTTGCGTAGTTTTTTTTATACTTTAAAATACCGTATAATTGACAAAAATTACTTATGGTGTGAAGCTCATTAAATGTTTGATTCTTTACTTTTTTTTTATTAAAAATTGTATGAATTTATTACGATTGAGTTTAATACCTAATAAATTTGCCCTAGAGTGAGTGTGCTTTATTTTATTTTTAATTTTTTTTTAATTAATTTATGTATTTAATATATTAAATATCTCTGAAAATTACAAGATTAAAATAATACAAAAGCCGTGTAAGTCAATCTAACCGAATTAACAAAACTTATCATAACCTGGACTTAGAGGCCGTGTTAAAGTTAACATACGGCCTCTAGGATCAGGTTATGATAAGATTCATGATCTTTTAAGATTAAATTACATTTTTTTTATTTTATTTTGTGATATATAATATATATATATATATATATATATATATATATATATATATATATATATATATATATATATATATATATATATATATATACATAAACGCCGTAAAAATAATTATAAAAGAAAAATAAAATATATATATAATAAAATAAATATATATATATATATATATATATATATATATATATATATATATATATATATATATATATATATATATAACTATATATATATAATATATATATATATATATACATATATATATATATATATATATATATATATATATATAATTTAAATGCATAAACCACACAATTATTTGTATATTTCACATGACCCTAAGTGGGTTTGAACATTACCCTTAAGATGGTAAACCAAGAGTGTTGCCTCTTAACCTCTTGAAATATACAAATAATTGTGCGGTTTATGCATTAAAATTATGTATACTATACTAAGTCCCGTTTAAAAAATTACCCAGTGTTGCCCCTGACCCGAGTATAAGGGGGGGGGGTTACCGGAGGTTAGATGTCCCACCATAGACATGCCTCACTCCTCTCGAGAAGCCAAGTTAGCTTTCAGAGGTAAGTGGTGGATCTTCTTTTAGCTCATCGTGGTGAAGAGGTAACACTCTTGGTTTACCATAGTAGTAGGACGGTCATTTTGCACACCGGTCCATATTTGTACCACCTTGACCTTGACCTTTTTTTACCTTTTTTGAGCCCAATTTTTTACCTGCCCTTGACCTTTTTTGACCTTTACCTTTTTGGGCCTTGACCTTTGTTGGGCCCAATTTTCTCCCTTGACCTTTTGGGCCTTTACCTTTGGGCCTTTACCTTTCAGGCCATTCTTCCGTCTTCCATGGAGTCAATTTTGGCCCACACGGTATTTTCAGCAACTAATTTTTGAGAACCCTAATTTTTTGAGAACCCCTAATTTTTGGGAGGCAATTTTGGCAACCCTAATTTTTTGGCAACCCTAATTTTTGGCAACCCTAATTTTTTGTAGCCCTAATTTTTCGGCAACCCTATTTTTGCAGCCCTTCGAAGAAGGGTTGCCTCAGGCTGGAGAGGCAAAGCCTCCGTCATACCTGTACCCCCTATTTTACCCCACCTAATTTTTCGGCCATGGGTCAATTTTGACCCCCGGTAATTTTTGGGCACCCTTTATGGGCTTAGCCGTTTTTGATGTCTTAACCTTGTTTGACCATGATATTTAGGCCTTGACCTTACTTGCCATATACCATGGGTCATTTTTGGCCCTAATTTTTACCCACTCGTGGCCCACCGTCACATATTTCGTTCCCTAACCCAGAACGTTTTTGATATTTCGGTAACATCTACACACGCGGGCGCGCGCGCACACACACACACACACACTTATACACACATTCACTATGACATTTACACACACTATGACACTTACACTCACCATAGATACTTACACATTTACACTTATTCACACGTACAAACACACGACCAATCCTTTGGCTTCCGTGGGTCATTTTTGACCCACGGTAATTTTGTCTTCCTTTAGGGACTTAGCCTTTCGATGTCTTAACCTTGTTTGACCATGATATTTCAGCCTTGACCCTGCCATATACCAGGGGTTTTTGACCCACGCTAACTTGATGGCCTTGATGGTTCCCAATCACCGTAAAGTATCTAGTGATGTTCTATTGGTATTCTATGATTATTCTATGAGTATTCTATGAGTGCCAAGTGAGTGCAAGTGAGTGCCAATGAAGTGCCAATAGAGGTGCCAGTGAGGTGCCAATGAGTGTCAAGTGGGGTGCTTGCATAGTGCCCAAGTGAGTGCCACAGTGCCAACTGAGTACCACTTTTTTCAAGCCTTTCCAACCCCTGAGCCTAGAATAGCCCTAATATGGGTGTCTACCCCTAGGTAATAAGGTATGAGGAATCGATTGGTGTATATTACAAGTTGCTAGGATGCTTCCTACTATGAGTAGTTAGTCTTTTCTAACACTTAAACACACATACACTATGACACTTGTACACACATACACACATACAATATGACACTTATACACACATTCTCTTATGACACTTATACACTATGACACTTATACACCACACTCTCCATAGACACTTACATTAAACCAAATACACTTACACACACACACACGCAGATACCGCACGCACACTCTACACACTCAGTGTTTTGATGCCTCAACTTTGATGCCTCAACTTTGATGCCTCAGCATTAATGCCACAGCATTGATGCCTCAACTTTGAATTGAAGGTTCATCTTTGATGACTCATCTTTGATGACGTCATCTTTGATACCATCTATATTGATGATTCATCTTTGATGAAATCATCTTTGATGAAATCATCTTTGATGGCTCATCTCTACCAGTGTTAATATTGATGTTTTCCCCTAGATCATAAGCTACCCACCAGGGTGCAGTGTGCACCTTCCGCGCAAAGACAGCCACCCCCGCACCCGCAGGTGCGACCCGCCGCAGGCGCAATATTTCCGCGTCCCCGCCCGCCGCGTCCCCGCCCGCAGGCGCAATATTTCCGCGTACCCGCCCGCCGCGTGCGCCCGCCGGCGCAATATTCCTGCGGGAAAAAAATATATATATACTATAAGTCATTCATTTTTATTTCATACTTAAACATTTCAAAGAATTTCTTTTCAAATATACTATGAGTCATTCATTTTTATTTCATACTTAAACATTTTATTAAAAACATTTTCACGAACCCTAAAACTGTAACTCATTATATTTTTAACACATATATTTATTAACATTATTTTTATTAATACTTTACTTAATACTTTTTAATTTATAAATTTTAAAAATTATATGTAAGAAAGAAAAAATCCAGAGTGTCTGATATATAATCATTTTATTTTACTACAATTGTACGAAATATTTATTAAAACATAAACTTTGTAGCTTACGGTAAATCCATAGTAAATCAATGGGGTGTTGCCTAACTAACAAAGGGTTAGTATCCTTTTTGTTTTACTTTGTTACTGCTTTAACTCATGATTTTACACCTTGCTTTCTGCTTTACCGCTTTAACTCATATAGTTTTACTGCTTTAACTCATATATTTATTAACATTACATACCTTAAAGCAGTAAATCAGTAAATCCAACTAAAGGTATTACCTAACACCAAGGGGATTAGTATGCTTGTTTTACTGCTCTACTGCTTTAACTTTCTGCTTTACTCTGCTTTGCTTTCTAACTTTACTTTAACTACGCTTTACTGCTTTAACTCTTATTACATACCTTAAAGCAGTAAATCAGTAAATCAATAGAGGTGTTACCTAACACCTAAGGGATTAATATGCTTTTGTTTTACTGCTTTACTGCTTTACTGCTTTACTGCTTTAACTCACTGCTTTACTGCTTTAACTCACATACATTACATACCTTAAAGCAGTAAATCAATAAATCAATAGAGGTGTTACCTAACACCTAAGGGATTAGTATGCTTTTGTTTTACTGCTTTACTGCTTTAACTTTCTGCTTTACTGCTTTAGCTCACTGCTTTACTGCTTTAACTCCACATACATTACATACCTTAAAGCAGTAAATCAGTAAATCTATAGAGGTGTTACACAGCAACAAAGGGATTAGTATGCTTTTGTTTTACTGCTTTACTGCTTTAACTTCCTGCTTTACTGCTTTAACTTTCTGCTTTACTGCTTTAACTTTCTGCTTTACTGTTTTAACTTTCTGCTTTACTGCTTTAACTCATATGTTTTACTGCTTTAACTCATATATTTATTAACATTATGTTTTTTATTTTGTTTTAATACTTTTTATTTATTTTATTATTATTTTTATTTATTTTTATTATTATTTTTATTATTTATTATTTTATTTTTATTTTTATTATTATACTTAGTGTTATTTACTTCATGCCTATTGTTATTATTATTTAGAACACACACACACACACACACACACACACACACACACACACACACACACACACACACATTCACTATGACACTTACATTACTTATAACACTTATACACACATTCACTATGACACTTACATTTACCCATAGACACTTACATTTACATTTACACCACTCACCCTTATACACACACACACACACATTCACTGTGACACTTATACACACTACTATGACACTTATACACATTCACTATGACACTTTTGTTTACCCATAGACACTTACATTTACACACACACACACACACAGATTTACCTACACATACAGATTTACTTACACACGCTGATTTACTTACCTCACACAGATTTGCCTCCCACACACAGATTTTACCTCCCACACAGTTACTTACTCACACACAGATTTACTTACACAGATTTATACACTCACACACACACACACACACACACTCACTTACATATAACGTATAATTTATTAAAACATTTTATGTTTTAATTAAACACATAAAATTTATATTACTCATTCAAATATAGCTAAATTATTTCAAAGTTTCTTAAAACTTCTATATTAAATCAATATTATCTTTGAACAAAGAATTTATTATTAACTGTTAATACTTTTTTGTTTATAAATTTTATAACTATCAAGTTTTAAAATAACTTTTACTAAAATTTTATGAAATTTTATTAAAAACATATATTTTACGTACCTTAAGCAATAAATCAGTAAATCAGTAAGGTCGCCCCTAGCACCCCTCTACACCAAGCTATGCCACGTTTTGTTCTATTGACCTACTGCTTTACATCATCTTTAGCCATGTAATAAGTATAAAAATAACAAAATAAGTTCTTCTCTGCTAACATAACATGTATTTTATTAAAATCATTCTAAGTTTTATTTAAAAATAACAATTATTCACTTACATTTATATTATTCGCTCGATGTTAACTAAAAATATTTCAAAGTTTTTTAAATAATTCGGATTTTCTTTATTATTATTATTATTATTATTATCTATGTACATTGACAATCCATCACGAGAAAACACAACAACCCGCACTCCTTACAGATACGAAACTGACCTCTCTCTGTAAAATGTGTTGAAATAACTACTTTAGGCCTAAATTTAGGATAAGCCTTTTTGTACCCCGGGGCGATTTAGGCCTAATTCCAGGTCAAAATATATTTCAAACTGACCTTTTTCTGTAAAATGTGGTGCAATAACTACGTTAGGCCTAAATTTAGGCCTAAATTTAGGATAAGCCTTTTGTATCCCATGCTGATTTAAGCCTAATACCAGGTCAAAAGGTAATTCCAGTATAGACAAGAATCGAGAATCAACTTTATAAATATATTTCAAACTGAAACATGCTGGATCGGTAAGATCCTTTAAGCAGGTGAAGGAAATGTTTTCCTTACTTGTGATTGGTCGGAGTAATCCTTATCTCTATATGACCTCGTATGTGATTGGTCGAGAATTATTTTATCGTCTTTTGAAAATTAACTTTGTTCTTTAAACTTGTATTTGAGCAGGTGTGTTTTATTATCTTTTAGACCCCAACTCATTTTAAAATCATAGTCATTTTAGCTGTTAAGCGGTGCACAAGTTATCTGATTTGTATTAAAAGTGTTTTATTTTTACTAAGTGTATATCATATTTATAATAAATACTTACATTGAGGAATAATTATTAATTTCACTAGAATAGATAATAATTAATTCACTAGATTTATAGTAGATCACGTGAAGCAAAACGCAAGAGCGCCCGCAAGCGCGACCCGGTGCGGAACCGACGCATGAACCCGCCGGCAAGAGCGCCCGCAAGCGCGACCCGGTGCGGAACCGACGCATGAACCCGCCGGTACATATATATATATATATATAAGAGTAAAAGAGAGAGAGAGAGAGAGAGAGAGAGAGAGAGAGAGAGAGAGAGAGAGAGAGAGAGAGAGGATATGAAAAGTCTTTTTACTCATGATGAAAAAAAAATTTTATTAGATTCTATATTAGTAAAATTTACAAATGTGTATACATGTATAAATAAAACTTTCACCTCCAACCGCAAACATCCTGATGGTCCCTATATGGAAATGTAATATATTCCCCAGATATCTCATTTCTTATAGTTGTTATTATATAACTTATTATCCTCTTCTTTGAATGTTCATCAAGATCTTGATCGGTTAAAGCACGTATCTTGGAAGAAATTTTTAGATGGATAGGGAGTGGTATCTTCATTTTAAATCGTTCCACATTGACTATAAATGTTTTAAACACATTGCTTGTTTCCATAATTTTCTCTATATGTCCATACAGTATAGGTACTATATTATTATACTTTAATGTTATATCGAAGTATGTAATCTCGTGTCCCTCTTTCTTAGCAGCTGATGCTCTTACTCTGTAACCATAGACATTATCAGATGCATATACAATGCGGATTTTTGATGGATCACGTGGAGTGTAAGGATGCCTAGTCGAAAAATCTGAATTATAATTGACACATGTGTACCAGGTTTTTAAAATAAACCAGCACCTTTGAATATATGTTATAAGTCCCATAGCTATACCTTTTTAAATGTATTACAAACACAGCTATGGTTACGATGGTTGGTTCTCAACTGAATATCATATTCACATTTATGTAACCAGCAACCTTTAAACTCATGACGTCATAAACATGAATTTTCCTGAAAACTTTATCTTTTCAGCTTTATATACAATGTGAAATTTCATGAATCATTAACTTTTTCGTGACTGCGTAGTAATATTACGCCGGCGGGTTCATGCGTCGGTTCCGCACCGGGTCGCGCTTGCGGGCGCTCTTGCCGGCGGGTTCATGCGTCGGTTCCGCACCGGGTCGCGCTTGCGGGCGCTCTTGCGTTTTGCTTCACGTGATCTACTATAAATCTAGTGAATTAATTATTATCTATTCTAGTGAAATTAATAATTATTCCTCAATGTAAGTATTTATTATAAATATGATATACACTTAGTAAAAATAAAACACTTTTAATACAAATCAGATAACTTGTGCACCGCTTAACAGCAAAAATGACTATGATTTTAAAATGAGTTGGGGTCTAAAAGATAATAAAACACACCTACTGAAATACAAGTTTAAAGAACAAAGTTAATTTCAAAAGACGATAAAATGATATCCTCGACCAATCACATACGAGGTCATATAGAGATAAGGATTACTCCCCAATCACAAATAAGGAAAACATTTCCTTCTTAACTGCTTAAAGATTTTACCGATGCAGCATGTCACACTTAGAGGGGTGTTTATAAAGGGGCTGGTGCAAGCACACATTTCTCTATACTGGAATTACCTTTGACCTGGTATTAGGCTTAAATCAGCATGGTTTACAAAGGAAACATCTGATTTGATTAAATTTGGGCCTAACATCAATTGGCACCACATTTTGCAGAGAAGAATAGGTTTAATGCTATTTACAGTCATCTCCCAGACTATCAACATTTACAGAGAGTCAGTTCGTATCTGAGTATAAATTGATGTAATCTATTACATGAATAATAATAATAATAATAATAATAAATCCAGGTATTTAAAAAACAGAAATATTTTAGATTGGCGACTGAATAATACTCAAATGGTGAATATTGTTGATACAAATAAAGCAGAGTGATTTTTATTAAATACATGTTATCTGCTGAAAAGAACTTATTTTTGTTATTTTACTTATTATGGTTAAAGATGATGTAAGCAGTGAAGTCAATAGAAAAACGTGATACTAATTAATGAAGAGATAGCGAATACTGATTTACTGATTGTGCTGAAACGTAAAATATATGTTTACAATAAATTTCATAAAACACAGTAAAGTTATTTTAAAACGATGAATCTAAGTATAAACAAAGCAGCAGTGTAACTAAATTCTTTGTTCAAATATGATGATTGGCCTAAGTTTTAAGAAAACAGCTTTGGTTA
This sequence comes from Trachelipus rathkii, assembly GCA_015478945.1. Classification (NCBI taxonomy): domain Eukaryota; kingdom Metazoa; phylum Arthropoda; class Malacostraca; order Isopoda; family Trachelipodidae; genus Trachelipus; species Trachelipus rathkii. The sequence goes on from JABUQX010141329.1 coordinate 26,958, forward strand.
TGACCCCGATGGTATTTCAAATGGCGCGTGTTTGTAAAAACATAAAGTGTTTTAGTAAGTCTTACGTTATATGGCGAAGTGTGCAGTAATTGTGTGTGTGTGTTGGTGTACAGAATAAATCTGTGTGTAGTAAGTAAATCTGTGTGTCATGTAAGTAAATCTGTGTGTGTAATGGAAATCTGTGTGGTGTAAGAAATAATGTGGTGTAGCTAGAAAGCATCTGTATTGTGGTGTAGTAAATGCTGAAGTGTAAGTAAATCAGCATTGATAACCAAGTAAATCTGTGTATGAGTGTAAAGAAAATCTGTGTGTGTGTGTGTGATAATAATGCAAATGTAGTGTCTGTGAATAATGTAGTATCATAGTGAGAATGATATATCGCCAGTGAATATGTATATGTCATAGTGATGTGTGGTATGTGTGTCATGTAAAATGTGAGGTATTATTGGCCTAAAAATGTAAATGTAGTGTCTATGGGTAAATGTAAGTGTCATAGTGAATGTGTGTATAAGTGTCATAGTGAATGTGTGTATAAGTGTCATAGTGAATGTGTGTGTGTGTGTGTGTGTGTGTGTGTGTGTGTGTGTGTGTGTGTGTGTGTGTTCTAAATAATAATAACAATAGGCATGAAGTAAATAACACTAAGTATAATAATAAAAATAAAAATAAAATAATAAAAATAATAAAAATAATAATAAAAATAAATAAAAATAATAATAAAATAAATAAAAAGTATTAAAACAAAATAAAAAACATAATGTTAATAAATATATGAGTTAAAGCAGTAAAACATATGAGTTAAAGCAGTAAAGCAGAAAGTTAAAACAGTAAAGCAGAAAGTTAAAGCAGTAAAGCAGAAAGTTAAAGCAGTAAAGCAGAAAGTTAAAGCAGTAAAGCAGTAAAACAAAAGTATACTAATCCCTTAGGTGTTAGGTAACACCTCTATTGATTTACTGATTTACTGCTTTAAGGTATGTAATGTATGTGAGTTAAAGCAGAAAAGCAGTGAGTTAAAGCAGTAAAGCAGAAAGTTAAAGCAGTAAAGCAGTAAAACAAAAGCATACTAATCCCTTAGGTGTTGGGTAACACCTCTATTGATTTACTGATTTACTGCTTTAAGGTATGTAATGTATGTGAGTTAAAGCAGTAAAGCAGTGAGTTAAAGCAGTAAAGCAGAAAGTTAAAGCAGTAAAGCAGTAAAACAAAAGCATACTAATCCCTTAGGTGTTAGGTAACACCTCTATTGATTTACTGATTTACTGCTTTAAGGTATGTAATGTATGTGAGTTAAAGCAGTAAAGCAGTGAGTTAAAGCAGTAAAGCAGAAAGTTAAAGCAGTAAAGCAGAAAGTTAAAGCAGTAAAGCAGTAAAACAAAAGCATACTAACCCCTTGTTGCTATGTAACACCTCTATTGATTTACTGATTTACTGCTTTAAGGTATGTAAAAACATATGAGTTAAAGCAGTAAAACATATGAGTTAAAGCAGTAAAGCAGAAAGTTAAAGCAGTAAAACATGAGTTAAAGCAGTAAAACAGTAAAACAAAAGGATACTAATCCCTTTGTTGTTAGGCAACACCTCTATTGATTTACTGATTTACTGCTTTAAGGTATGTAAAGTTTATGTTTTTAATAAATATTTCGTACAATTGTAGTAAAATAAAATGATTATATATCAGACACTCTGGATTTTTTCTTCTTACATACAATTTTAAAAATTTATAAATTAAAAAGTATTAAGTAAAAAGTATTAAGTAAAAAATAATGTTAATAAATATATGTGTTAAATAATAGGTCTGTAATGAGTTACAGTTTTAGGTTCGCGAAAATGTTTTTAATAAAAATGTTTAAGTATGAAATAAAAATGAATGACTCATAGTATATTTGAAAAGAAATTCTTTGAAATGTTTAAGTATGAAATAAAAATGAATGACATATAGTATATATATATATTTTTCATTCGCGCGGGAATATTGCGCCTGCGCGCACGCGGCGGGCGGGAACGCGGAAATATTGCGCCTGCGGGCGCACGCGGCGGGCGGGAACGCGACGGACGGGGACGCGGCGGGTCGCACCTGAGGGTGCGGGGGTGGCTGTCTTTGCGCGGAAGGTGCACACTGCACCCTGGTGGGTAGCTTATGATCTAGGGGAAGACATTAATATTAACTCTGTTCTATGATGCGGGGTAGAGATGAGCCATCAAAGATGATTTCATCAAAGATGAATCATCAATATAGATGGTATCAAAGATGAGTCATCAAAGATGAACCTTCAAAGCTGAGGCATCAATGCTGCGGCATTAATGCTGAGGCATCAAAGTTGAGGCATCAAAGTTGAGGCATCAAAATATCGAGTGTGTGAGTGTAAGTGTAAGTGTATCTGTGTGTGTGTGTGTAAGTGTATTTGGTTTAATGTAAGTGTCTATGGAGAGTGTAAGTGTGTATAAGTGTCATAGTGTGTATAAGTGTCATAGTGAATGTGTGTATAAGTGTCATAGTGTGTATAAGTGTCATAGTGAATGTGTGTATAAGTGTCATAGTGTATGTGTGTATAAGTGTTAGAAAAAGACTAACTCATAGTAGGAAGCATCCTAGCAACTTGTAATATACACCAATCGATTCCTCATACCTTATAACCTAGGGGTAGACACCCATATTAGGGCTATTCTAGGCTCAGGGGAGGCTAGAAAAGGCTTGAAAAAAGTGGCACTCAGTTGGCACTATGTGGCACTCACTTGGCACTATGTGGCACTCACTTGGCACTCATTGGCACTCACTTGGCACTCATTGGCACTCATTGGCACTCACTTGGCCTCACCCTGGCACTCATAGAATACTCATAGAATAATCATAGAATACTAATAGAACATCACTAGATACTTCTTACGGTGATTGGGAACCATCAAGGCCATCAAGTTAGCGTGGGTCAAAATTGACCCATGGTATATGGCAAGGTCAAGGCCGAAATATCATGGTCAAACAAGGTTAAGACATCAAAAAAGGGCTAAGTCCCTAAAGGAAGGACAAAAAATTACCGTGGGTCAAAATTGATCCCATGGAAGACCAAAGGGTTGGTCGTGTGTTTTACGTGTGAATAAGTGTAAATGTAAGTGCAAGTATCTATGGGTGAGTGTAAGTGTCATAGTGAATGTGTGTATAAGTGTCATAGTGAATATGTGTATAAGTGTGTGTGTGTGTGTGTGTGTGTGTGTGTGTGTGTGTGTGTGTGTGTGTGTGTAGGTGTTCAAGTTAGGATAGATCCATACATACGTTCAAGTTAGGAACGAAATATGTGACGGGTGGGCCACGAGTGGGTAAAAATTAGCGTGGGCCCAAAATTGACCCATGGTATATGGCAAGGTCAAGGCCGAAATATCATGGTCAAACAAGGTTAAGACATCAAAAACGGGCTAAGCCCATAAAGGGTGCCCAAAAATTACCGTGGGTCAAAATTGACCCATGGCCGAAAAAATTAGGGTGGGGTAAAATGGGGGGGCAATACGTACGACGGAGGCTTCGCCTCCGTCTGGCGCAACCCTTCTTCGAAGGGTTGCAAAAATTAGGGTTGCCGAAAAAATAGGGTTGCCAAAAAATTAGGGTTGCCAAAAAATTAGGGTTCTCAAAAAATTAGGGTTCTCAAAAAATTAGGGTTCTCAAAAAATTAGGGTTGCCGAAAAATACCGTGGGCCAAAATTGACCCATGGAAGACGGAAGGGTTGGTCGAAAAAAGGTAAAGGCCCAAAAAGGTAAAGGCCCAAAAAGGTCAAGGGCAGGTAAAAATTTGGGCCCAACAAAGGTCAAGGCCCAAAAAGGTAAAGGTCAAAAAAGGTCAAGGGCAGGTAAAAAATTGGGCTCAAAAAAGGTCAAGGTCAAGGTGGTACAAATATGGACCGGTGTGCAAAATGACCGTCCTACTACTTACCATCTTAAGGGTAAGGGTTCAAACCCACTTAGGGTCATGTGATATATATATATATATATATATATATATATATATATATATATATATATATATATATATATATATATTTTTATATATATATATATATATATATATATATATATATATATATATATATATATATATATATATATATATATATATATATATATATATATATATAAAACTATTAATTTATAAAGGAAAGGTAATTTAAGAAACTTAAAATACTTCAACTTTACTAAAATCAGTTGAGATATATTTAAAAATTTTTTACCCTAGATATGATAAATTTAAACAAGATTTTAAATACTTAACCTAAAAATTTTATTTATCGCTCCAGAAACTTTGAGGAATTAAATTCACATGACCATATATTTATATATATATATATATATATATATATATATATATATATATATATATATATATATATATATATATATATATATATATATATATATATATATATATATATATGAAGGGGATGAGTGTTAGGAGAATTATTTCTTTTTAAAGTTATTTCTTTTTAAAGTTCCTCCACTGCACAGGTAGTATTGATGGTGTTCTCTTGATAGCCCCTCGTATTAGATCGTTTATACGTTGAGGGACCTAAGTATCTACAGGTACTCGGGTATACACCTTTCTCTGCTGAAGCCGCCTTCGTCACCAAGTACAAGAGGCTATATGAGACGCTTTGATTGGTACTTCGAGGCTAATGAACCGTCAACCAAGTATTTATAACCCTTTTTAAAACTTATTTCTATAGGTAGGGAATAAAACTCAGTTTTGGTCCTGATAGTTATTTTATTAAAATAATCTGTTCAGTTATAAGAAAACCTTTCGCTGACCTAAAGTTAAGCGTAATAATCAATTTATAATTTTTATTAGAATTTTATTATACCTGAATCTCTTGTACACCTACAACTAAGCTCATTTTCTTTCACATTCGAAACTTTAAAAATCAAGCCACCGCGATGTTGGTACAGAAAATACGGGAACCAAGGATTTTTCAAATCACCCAATATAAAAGCTATTTACCCAAACAATAGACCGAAATATGATATAAAATGCTGCAAAATACAATATTATATTACAATTTACACAATATATTACATGTTATGATGGAAAATCATTTTTATAGAGAGAGAGAGAGAGAGAGAGAGAGAGAGAGAGAGAGAAGAGAGAGAGAGAAGAGAGAGAGAGAGAGAGAGAGAGAGAGAGAGAGAGAGAGAGAGAATATATTTTTACCAAAATAAAGTTACACATAAAATAAGATACAAAATATGATGCTAAATGATGTAAAAGCTTATATTACCATATAAATTTCATTATTTAATAACATCAAATAAATTTTATATAATAATTAAATTTTTACATAATATATATATATATATATATATATATATATATATATATATATATATATATATATATATATATATATATATATATATATATATATATATATATATATATATATATATATATATATATATATATATATATATATATATATATATATATATATATATAAAATTAGTTCTGTATAATAAAATTTATATAGATGTTAATAAACATTTAATGATGTCCCACGTCACAATACGTATCCTATATTCAATTGGCCAAAATTCATTTCCATCCCTTTAATTATCAAAACAAAAAGAAGGGTTGGTATGAGAATTATATTTTATCGGTAACTCTACTCAAAACTATGCTTCTTTAAACAATTGAATTGTGGCTAATATATATATATATATATATATATATATATATATATATATATATATATATATATATATATATTAAAATAAACTACACATTGTTACATATATATATATATATATATATATATATATAACATATATATATATATATATTTATAATCGGATGTTACTGCAGCGCGAGATTTTTTAAAAAATATGAGAAAATTCGCATTTAGGAAAGGTATTTTTTTAACAAATGAAACTTAAGAAAATAGTTTTATATAAAAAATTGTGGTTGTTTTAAAATATAATAAATTTTTTTCTTTATATATATATATATATATATATATATATATATATATATATATATATATATATATATATATATATATATATATATATATATATATATATATATATATATATATATATATATATATATATATAATAATAATAATAATAATAATAATAATAATAATAATAATAAAATTGATATTTGATATTTTTATATATATTTTATTTTTTTCTCAACTATTTCGTCTACCGCCCACTTTGAAAATCAATTATTTTTTTACTCCACCCAATTTTTTTTACTTTACCAAAACTTAAAAACCACAATGGCATATATATATATATATATATATATATATATATATATATATATATATATATATATATATATATATATATACTATCTACTATACTATATATATATATATATATATATATATATATATATATATATATATATATATATATATAATATATATATATATATATATATATATATATATATTATAAAGAAAATATGAACTAAAATTAATAAAATATAACTTCAACACCCCATTTTTTTTATTCCCCTTACCGCCCCTTTTTTGATCCGGGGTGGGGCCTTCGGCCCCCCCTCTATATTATTACCCCACGTCCCCTGCTAGTTAAAGTAATACCAAAGTGTAAAGGGAAGTAAAATTTTTCTTTTTTTTTTTAACTAACAAAGGGTGAACCGCAAAGATGGCAGAAGTCCGGGGTCTCTCGGCCTCCAGGTGGACTGACGATGGGTGACTTCGTCTCTCCATCATGTCCGTCGGCTCAGGAGCCCCTAAAAGGGGAATTAAATTTTTTTTTTAAATATTTCCGACGAATAAATGCAAAAAAATAATAATAATAATAAAAAAAAAAAATAATAATAATAATAATAATAATAATAATAATAATAATAATAATAATAATAATAATAATAATAATAATAATAATAATAATAATAAATAAAAGCTTACAAAAATTGCAACGAAAAAAACATTATTAAAACAATAATAAAATGAACACGTTA
>JABUQX010141330.1:0-20000 GCA_015478945.1 Trachelipus rathkii
TCCACACTCATTTGTCTGTCTTTCAGAATGGGATGCACTGCTCTTACAGCCCGCCCCATTCTGAGCTATGCTACTTGTGATCTCTTGTACATTTCCGTCCCTCTCTTCCAAATACTCCACCAAAATATTTTCCTTTCATCTTTATTTCAGTCCCCTCCACCTCTATTCTCAACTCTCACCTCTTTCTTCTCTACTGACCACCATGATCTCCGTCTTTTCCGTTTATAGTCAAGCCAGCCTCTCTCAGCCTGTTGGTAAAACATATCACTACCTCTCTCAACCTGTCTCCCCCTTCGCTCCAGCACCCCAAGTCATCCACATAAGCCAAAATATCCATCCAAATCTCCGATTTCTTCTCTCACTTTCTTTATCACTACATCCAGATATGATACAAACAAAATTGGTGACAACACGCTTCCTTGTTTAACCCCTGTTCTCACCTCGAACCATTCCTTATTCTCATATTCTGTTCTTACATTGCATTTGCTATTCCTGTACAAATGTACAAACTCTCCAAAGCTCCTCTCAACTTTCTACCTACTGCATATTCTTTCTCCAGCACACTCCAAAGTCTCTCTCTAGGCACAGAATCGAAAGCTTTCTTCAGATCTATAAAAGCTATATATGCTCATTTGTTGTATTCCCATACCTTTTCCAACGTAATTCTCAGAGCGAACAAGAGATCCGTCGTGCTTCTGTTCTTTCTATATCCGTGCTGCTCTTCCCCCAGTCTGGGCTCTACTACTATTCTCAACCTTTTCTCTAAAATTCTCTCATATGTTTTTGCCAGATGGTTCAACAAGGAAATTCCTCTGTAGTTTTTACAGTCTCATGTATCTCCTTTTCCCTTATATATTGGCACTATAATTGACTTTCCCATCCTTCTGGTACTTCACTCTCGTTCCAACACCTATTAAACAGTTTCAAAATTTCTTCTTTCATTTTCTCTCCTCCCTTCTTTTATCAATTCTAAGGGTATCCCATCTTCACCCAGGGCCTTACCGTTCCTCATCGCTTTCAGAGCTACCTCTAATTCTTCCATAGTTATCTCCTCCCCCTCCTCATCTTCCTCTCCCTCCACCATCTCTTCTCCCTCCTCCTCCCCCTGTTCTTTCACATTTAGCAGTTCACTGAAGTACTCCGTCCATCTCCTGTTTGTGTCTATTGATTTCACCAAAACTTCTCCTTGCTTATCCTTGATGTTGCACACTTTCCTCTTTGATCCTCTATATGTTTTTGCCAGTCTAAAAATCTTCTTCCTTTCTGCCCTCCCATCTTCCATCATTTCTTCCGCCTCTCTCTTTGCAGCCTCTTCTTTTCACTCTCTCTGCATCATTTCTTGCCTCCACATACTGAGCCCTTGTTTGTACGGTTCTATTTTTCAGCCACCTTCTCATCAATACCGTTTTCCTCTTTATTGCCTCCTTCACTTCTTCAGTCCACCACTTTGTGTGTCTTTTCTTCGTTCCTCCTACCCATCTTTTGCCTAGAGTCTCCTCTGCTACCCTTCTTATCGTTTCTTGTATCTCACTCCATCTTTCCTTCTAATTGTTCTAAGTCTTCATTTATTTTTCTAATAGTTCCCTTTTCTTGTCACATTCTTTCAGTGATTCCCTTTAATCACATTTCTCTTTTTCTTTATTCTGCAACTTTGCTGTGCCTTCACCACCAGGTCCGTCACCAACAATCTATGATCAGAATCCATTGTTACTGCAAGGTATTACTTTAACATTCCTTATTATCCTACTATCAGACGATATTATATAGTCTATTATAGATCTCTGATCGAATTCTCCTGTGATATTATTCCATCTATACTTTGCTAACCTATGTGAGTCCCTTCGTTGAAAAAACACATTCATGATCTTCAATCCCTTGCTCAGACAGAAATTTATCAACATCTCTTCTTCAATATTCCTTACTTCCTCTCCATACTGTCCTACCATTGTCTCCACCCCGTCTCTTCTCCTTCCCACTCGTGCATTGGAAATCTCCAATCAGCAACAGTACATCCTCTTCTCTTCTTCGTCTTCTACATTCTTCTCCAGCATTTCCATGAACTATCTTTTCCTCTTTCAGGTTCCCTGCTGCGGCGAATATACCTGAAAAAAGTAGTACCTCTTTCCTTTGATTTTAAAAGTGCATCTTAAAAGTCTTTGTGTAAGACTTCTATAGTCTGTATGAACAGGGACATCTTCGGCTCCATTATGAAGCCTACTAAGTGCTTTCTGATTCCCTCCTCTACCCATTTATATATCAATACATATCCTCCTCCAATATCTCTTCCTCTCTCTTCTCTTCTCATTCGCATCTCTGCCATTCCCATCACGTCAGTCCTCCCACTCTCCCTCATATCTCCGGGATGCCTCTCTTTTTCCACCATGCATTCGCAATATTAAGCATAGCGCATCTAATCTTAAAAACATTATTCAAGTTCCTGGTCCCAAATCGTTTCCGGGGTCTGTTACCTAAAGGTCTGTCTACTTCCTAGGCTGATCCTTGAGTATATATATATATATATATATATATATATATATATATATATATATATATATATATATATATATATATATATATATATATATATATATATATATATATATATATATATATATATATATATATATATATATATATATATATAAAAAATTTAAAAATCTAAAAAAAAAAATCGTTTCCATAAAAAAAAAAAAAACACAGTGGAGTTTCGTGTGTAGGATGTAACGAGTAACGAGTAACGGAAAAACACCGTTACAATTTTTAAAAAGGGGTAGCGTTACCGTTACATCGTTACATTTTAAAATCGTTTGAAGCGTTACCGTTACTCGTTACAATTGTAACGCCCGTTACGTAACGCCGTTACATGTAACGCGTTACTGCCCACCTCTGTATATATATATATATATATATATATATATATATATATATATATATATATATATATATATATATATATATATATATATAAATATATATATATATATCCACCTATACTATATACTCTATATATATATATATCCTTTCAGCAGATTGGGGGTGAGGTGCACAACATACACCAGAAAAAGGATAGTAGTAGAAGTCCCCCCCCAACCATTTAAATTCATATATATATATATATATATATATATATATATATATATATATATATATATATATATATATATATATATATATATATATATATATATATATATATATATATATATATATATCAGAGATGGAGCGCGCCTATAACTTTTGAGTGCGCTGCGTCTAGCGCCTTTGCGCCTAGCCTTTGCGCTGCCTGACTTTTTCGCGGCTGGTGCCTGTTAAACAATTTATTTTGCAAAGTAAACTTTAGTGGGATAATAAAAAGCATGTTTTGTGAGGTTTTAAAACATTTCTTTAATTTTGTAATTAAAACACTGTAAACTATATCTACACGTCCTCTTCCTCCTCCATGTTCTTGTGGTCCATGTTTTGCCCCAGGAGGTCCAACATGAGGCTGCAGAAGTTACAAATTTTCAGAGCCATAGTTGCCAATTTATTTATAGTTAAGAACTATTGAACTATATATATATAATTATATATATATATCTATATATATATATAAATATATATATATATATATATATATATATATATATATATATATATATATATATATATATATATATATATATATATATATATATATATATATATATATATATTTTTTTTACTTATTTATATTTAGAGTGGTTTTTAGAATGATACAAGTTAGCCATGCTTCTAAGTTCTAACTTTTAAGGGTAAAAAAATGTTTTGTTCCTGTTAATAGGCGTGGCTATAGGCGCAGAGAATTGGCTGTGCGCCTATGATAAGTCCACCTTTTTAAAATTGTTGCACCTATGCCTACGAATTGATAGTGCGCCATAGGCATAATGCCCAGCTCTGATATATATATATATATATATATATATATATATATATATATATATATATATATATATATATATATATATATATATATATATATATATATATATATATATATATATATATATATATATATGTACATCTCTATATATATATATATATATATATATATATGCCTTTATTAAAATATTACTTGTGAAATCCACCCTCTTCTTAACAACTTTTTTTGGTACAGATATGTGGATGATATCTTCGTAGCTATACCTGTTAACATTAACCCTATTGATATCCTCACTTTCATTAATAACATCCATCCTATTATTACTTTTACTATAGAACATGCAACTAACAATACCTTACCCTTTTTAGACACTTTTAATTTGGTCCAATCAGAATAACATACTGTGGTGGTTCGGCTATTTAGTTTTTTTTCTTTTTGTCTCATAATTGTTTTTCTTTCTTTTATTTCTTAGGGTTGGTTGCCTCAGTACGAAAGAGGGAAAGATGAAATTTCGTGAGCAGAGCAAAAGATGGAACGTCAAGGAACAAGGAGAGCGCTTGGACTTGCAGTGGGGGAATTTAAAAAAAGTGTTGGGGGGTATTATTTAAATTAAATTAAATTTCAATTTTATTAATCATTTAATTGATTTAATCACATAATTCGAATTAATTTGCTATCTTATTTTCAGTATAGTTATTTGATTGGATTTATTATTTTTTTAATTGAATTATCGATTAATGGATTTATGAATATTTATGAATTATTTAATTAATGGATAATATAACGGATGGATAATTTCGAAAATTGAGGGTTGATGAACTGACTGGAGGTGGACATTTCAAGGGATTTTGACGGATGTGGAATAATTCTCAAATTTTTCAAGGGTAAGGGTAATTATTGTTTGTCGTAATTATTTTAAGAGTTAATGGATCATGGTAGTATAATACATGGAGTTGATTTGTTTTTTTTTGTTTTTTCAGTATTGGTCTGATTTATTGGTATGGTGACAGGGTACTGAGGTTCTGAGGTTTAATTGGAAGCTGGACTTTCTTTGGAATAGCTGAAATAACAAAAAAACTGGTCAACACCATTGGCCAGGTAGCCACTAATTATTATTTTTGTTTGCATTTATTTTTCTTATTATAAATTTTAATTTAACTATTTGAAATTTTGAATTTTTGCATTTTTTGAATTTTAATGATTGATTTCGATTTGATAGTAATTTATTTAATTTATTTACGGATTAATTATGATATTAATTACTTATTTAATTACTTACTTAATTAATTACTTAGATTCATGTTAGGGATTTCTTTATTCATTACTTTTTTATTTTTATTTTGTTATATGTCATGTTAGGATTTGTTTCTTTTTTATCTCATTCCAGTTTTTTTTTACCATTTTGTTTGAGGCGAGTCCGTTGCAATTGGATTATTTTCCTGTGGCTGCCTTCTGGAGTTGTTTTGGCTCCAATTTGTATCCTTTTTCTTTGGACCATTTTTTTTTTGTTCCATTTTATTAATTGACGGTGGAACGAATAAAGTTAATTGAAAGATCGAATTTGAAAACTATATACAATTAAAATCAAAGAAAGTAAAGTGGAAATTCGAAAGAAGATAAAGTGAAAATTAATATTTGAAAAGACAAACTAAAAAAATATAGTTAGAAAAGGAAAAATAACAATTGGAAACTTAAACTGAAAAGATTTAAAAAGAAAAGTGAAAATTGGAAATTAAAATAAGAGATCAAAATTGAAAACTAAAATAACGAAAAAAAAGAAAAAATATAAGAAAGATTGAGGAAAGACATTTTTTAGATTTAGGAAAGACATTTTTGAAATTTAGAAAAAACATTTGAAAATAATACGTAGGTACCAAAAAGTAAAGGTACCATAGATAGTGTAGGTACCAACTAAAACATTAAAAGTAACGGTACCATAAATAGTGTGGGTACCAAATAAAACATAAGATTTGTACATTAAGTGACGGTACCGAATTGTGTAAAAACTATTAAAACTAAAACAATTAAAAATTGACACAATTTCATATATTAATATTTTTTGTTTTATTGAAATTCTTGTTTATTATTATATATTTTTTTTATAAATTTTATATGTCGTATGTATAGGATTTTCTTAATTAATATTGTAGTATATGGTATTTTGTAATACTTGGTGGTGGAACTGGTAGCGTCATGCTGTACTGTAGTAAGTAGTAGTGTATTTTTTTTGTATTCAATAAAGTGGTATTGGTATTTGTGTATACCTATTTTGTAAAATTTAAATAATTAGTATAAGAGTTTGTTTGAGAAATATTTTTTTGTAATAAATTTAAGGTGTATGTGTTTGTCATTGTTATCCCCTCTATTTATCCTGGAAGACAGCCTCACGACCATTTAAATTCAGATTTTTGTAGGTTTATTAACGTAAATCTGCTACATATTTGTGGCGCCCAACGTGGGGCTGTCTCGAAGGATAGGTGAGGGGCGTAGTATAAGGTGTAGAGTAGTAGAGTAGAAAGTAGAATAAAGTAGTAGCATAAACATGGCTACGAATGAGGAGTTGCGGGTGGAGTTGGAAAGGTATAAGGAGGCTTTGAGAAAGAAAGAGAAAGAGAATGAAGAATTGATTGAGAAGGTGAGAGAATTATCAGAGGGAATGAAGGAAATGGAGAAACGAATGGAAGAGAGGATGGAGGAGAAAATGGCTGCGAAAATAGAGGAAATGATGAATAAAAGGTTTGCTGATGGGATTGGTGGGATTGGAATGAATGGAACCCGAAAAAGGGTGACCTCTACAAGTGGAAAAGAAGGACGAGAGAGTGAAGACCAAAGATGATGAAAAAGTGATGAACCAGGATGATGAGTTAAGTGATGTGACTGAGGATGATGGGGATGTGGGAGGAGAGAAGGATGTAAATAAGGTGGTGAATCAGAAAAATGAGAAGAATGGGAAGAAAGAGAAAAAGGATAAAAAGAAGAAAAAGACTTCCAAGAATAGGAGACATGAAAGGAGAATGAAAAGTAAAAGTATAGACTCATTATATAGTAGTTCGGAAGGTGAGGTGAATGTGTTTGAGGGAAATGAGACAGGATCTGGTTCTGAGTCTGAGCGTAAAGTGAAAAGGAGTGTGCTGATTCGGGATATCCCCAGGATAAATAAATTTAATGTGTATGGTACGAAAGAGGTTGAGGAGTTCTTTAGGGAATATGAGGGTTATTGTAGGGAGAAGTTTGACGAGAATAAGGTCTTTTGGGTGAAAGAGTTGGGCGAATTTTTAGAGGGGCGAATGTTGGAATTTTATAAGGCTGTCAGTGTGGGTGAGCCAAAGTATGATGTGGTGAAAAAGAGGATAATGGACCAGGTTGTGAGAGTGAAAGGGGGAGTGAAGTATAGAAAGGTGAATGATTTTGATAAAGCTAGGCGTGGAGAATGAAAGGATTGACATGTATGCGCACCGATTGGAAACATTGGCGAGAAAGAAGTTTGGGGATGATGATGTGGACGGGAATAAGAGATTGTTGAAGAAGTTTTTGGAGACGGTTCCGACCTCAGTGGCAGAATATGTGAATTTGCGAAGGAAAGAGAAAATGAGATGGGCGGGAGAGCGATTGACTTGGGAAGATGTTTTGGAAATCGTAGAAGATAGGGAGTTTGAAGGCGAGCGAGAGGAGAATGAACGACGTGAGGTGTATAGTGGTAGGGAAAGGTATGCGAATGAAAGGGCTTCACCACCCCCTCAGTATAGATCTTATAGAGACGCCCTGAAGGCAAACCCCTACGAAGTAATGGTGAAATTTCTGGAAGATTTTTATGGGTTTGGAGGTGATGAAAGACAGGTGAATGCAGGAGGTGTGGGTAATTTTGCTGGTCGTCAAGTTGGTGGAAATGTGAATGTAAGAGGGAACGATGGTTATAACCAAGGTCAAGGGATTAGAGGTCGAGGTAACCAAGAGAATGTGGGTGTGAATAGGGATGTGAAGTGTTTTCGTTGTGGGAAGATGGGCCATATGATATCGGAATGTAGATGGGCAACTGGTGCTTGTTTTAGCTGTGGGCAAGTGGGTCATTTGGCCATGAACTGCACAGACCCGCAAAGGGCTGGGTGTAGGAGATGCGGAGGTGTGGATCATTGGGTGCGTGATTGTCCACAGGGAGTAAGAGCGAGGCAACCGGTATGTGGGAACTGTGGTATCGAGGGGCATTTTTCTAGGATGTGTAGGTCCCCTAGAAATACTTGTACGAAATGTGGGAAAATAGGGCATGTGGCTGGAATGTGTTGGAGTGTGAGGCAACCAGGAGGGGCAGGTCAGGTTAATCCTGGTGTGCTAGGTATTGGTAATGGTGTTAGTGGTCCGGTTCAAGCGGTTAGTAGACCCGGCAGTTGGGGCTATTAATAGAAGTGTAAATGTGAGTGAGGCAGGGTTGAATATGGTCAATAATCAAGTAAGAATTAACAATTCGGGAAACGAGTTGAAATGAGGGTTGCAGCTGGTGAACCCTCAGGTGGGATTGGGTTGTCACAGATAGGGGATGTAAGTGTTGATGTGTTTTCAGTTGGTCCTGTGAATGAATGTATGAGTATTAAGGTTTATTGTGGAGGTATTGAGGTTCGTGCTTTGATTGATACTGGGTGTATGGTTAGTGTTGTGTATAAAGGAGCATATGATAGGATGAAGATAAGGGAAGATCAGAAAGAAGTAGGTAGGGGGCATATTAAAGGAATTAGTAATGTGTTGGTACCGGTGGAAGTTAAATTTAGAGAGAGCATTAAGATAGGAGGAATAGGCATGGAGGAGAGTGAGTTTTATGTGATTGATAGTAGGAACGAAAAGTATGATGTGTTATTGGGATATAAGTTTTTGAGTGCGAATGGGATAGTTATTCATCCTGATCGAAGGATGATAGAGAAGAAGGTGAATAAGGATGGGAAATGTCAGATGTATGTGAATGATTTAGGGAATGTAGATGTGAAATTGGTTAAAGGCGTGGAAGTGTTTGCTTTAGAGGATAGGTCCTTGAAGACGGACGAAGTAGTAAGTGTGAAAGTAGGTTGGAATACGAATGTGGGTGTGGATGAAAACCAGAATAGCATGTTTCTGGTGGATGGTTATGATGCGAGGTATAGGGTGAAAAGGGTTGCACATGTATTTGATGGTATAATAGATTTGAATAATCCTAGGGTATGTATGCAGAAGGTGCCTGATGTGAAAAAGAAGAGAGTGAGAGGTATAAGGGTTGGTGATGTAGTTGGTAGTTTGTATTCTGTTTTTGTATTAGAGAATTCGAGAGAGAATGAATGTTGTGTGTTTGTATATATATATATATATATATATATATATATATATATACTGCTCTGTATATATATATATATATATATATATATATATATATATATATATATATATATATATATATATATATATATATATATATATATATATATATATATATATATATATATATATTAGTATACAGTAACCTTATATATATATATATATATATATATATATATATATATATATATATATATATATATATATATATATATATATATATATATATATATATATATATATATATATATATTCCTGGTGAAACAGAAGTCTGGAGGCCTACCAAATTCTACCAGAGCTTAGGAGAAATTTCGAAAAGCCAGCTTCTGTTCAAATTCAATGGCTGACAAGCCCCAGATACACAACGTTTGGTATGCAAATCAAAAGTGGTTGAGGAAATAGATAATGATTTATTTTCCACACTCTACCAATTGGAGCACTTGTAATGAAGTAGCAGTTGGGTTTGTAGTCAGCGAGTTGAACAGAGAAAGAATGCAACTACGTGGCAAGGAGAGAGAGAGAGAGAGAGAGAGAGAGAGAGAGAGAGAGAGAGAGAGAGAGAGAGAGAGAGAGAGAGAAGAGAGAGAGAGAGAGAGAGAGAGAGAGAGAGAGAGAGAGAGAGAGAGAGAGAGAGAGAGAGAGAGAGAGAGAGAGAGAGAGAGAGAGAGAGAGAGAGAGAGAGAGAGAGAGAGAGAGAGAGAGAGAGAGAGAGAGAGAGAGAGAGAGTTTTTTTGAGAGAGAGAGAGAGAGAGAGAGAGAGAGAGAGAGAGAGAGAGAGAGAGAGAGAGAGAGAGAGAGAGAGAGAGAGAGAGAGAGAGAGAGAGAGAGAGAGAGAGAGAGAGAGAGAGAGAGAGAGAGAGAGAGAGAGAGAGAGAGAGAGAGAGAGAGAGAGAGAGAGAGAGAGAGAGAGAGAGAGAGAGAGAGAGAGAGAGAGAGAGAGAGAGAGAGAGAGAGAGAGAGAGAGAGACAGACAGAGAGAGAGAGAGAGAGAAAGAGAAAAAAAAAGATAGAGTTGAGAGAGAGAGAGAGAGAGAGAGAGAGAGAGAGAGAGAGAGAGAGAGAGAGAGAGAGAGAATTTCATGCAAAATGTCAGAAAAGACGTGAGGAAGAACCAGAAAGATTGTTATTGGTGTTTGAAGATGGTAATTCCTGAAGGTAGCCTCCCTGTGGTAAATAGTACAAGAACAAGCAGAGTTAAACCAAGGCTTGTTAGTTTTAGTTGGATGGAAAGAATATTAATGTATGCCCCCATGCCAGAGAGAGAATCACCTAAGCAATATGCTCCGTACACTCGAAAAGTTCCCCTTCAACTGAAGCAGTAGCCATTCCATGGGAAATTAAATAAGTATGACTGCAAAATCAACCAGTTAGCATCACCAAAGTGTCAAAAACGTTTCCTTGCCATAGGCATAGGTCTTTCCTGCTGAAGGCTTGAAGAGAGAACAGGATACAGAGATAAAAATGGGATCAGAGGAACCCAAGGGAGGTAAGAGTTAAACAGAAAAAGATGATGATCATGAATACAAGTAGGGAGCTGAACCAATTTTTTGAAGTCATTTTGCATTGAAAAGTGATAGGCAAGTTCACTAGTTGTATCTTGAAAATTAGAGGAAAGCCATTGGGGGTGGTGAATGTTAAAATCACCAGAATGATGAATTCTGAGAAAGGTGAAGAAGAGAGAATGTATTCTAACTTGAATAAGTAGTCAAAGAATTTAGGATCAGTTGAGTTACAAGACAGATATACAGAACAGATAAATTTAGAACATCAGAAATATAGACAGTAAGAAGCCACATGGAACTATCGAGACCTGTCCCAGTCAACTAAGTAGAACCAATCACCAAACATGCTCATTCAAATATACAAAGCACACTAGGGCTTGTCAATAATTTACATAGTATACACAAAGTTACCACTAAAAGAAATAACAATAGCTAAAGTACATGCTAACCACACTACAAGCTTTAGTAAGTTTGCTATAGTCATAACATGCAGTTTAACCTTAATAACTAGTGTAACTAAAAACCCACCAATTTGGGTTAGTCAATCACCAAAGATACCCAAACCATCCATATACCTATCCAATCCATTCTTAAATGTTGCAATCGAGTCACACTCAACAACCTCCTGTGGCAAACCATTCCAAAAATTAACAACCCTATTACTGAATGAATGCTTTCTTGTATCAAGATGGCATGCCCTCTTCTTAATTTTCTTACTGTGATTCCTGGCCTACTATGAAGAATTTATTGGTCTCTGTATTATCAATAGATGTAAATATTTTGTAGACTTGCATCATGACCTCTCTGAGAAATCGAATTTCAACAGAAAACATTCCTAACTCTTTCAGCCTCTCCTCATAGCTCAGAAATCATCCTTGTTGCTCTATGTTGCACTCTCTCTAGCATATCTATGTCTTTCCTTAAATAAGGGGCCTAAACTTGTGCACAATACTTTAATACTGGGCTAATATAGTTACTATTCAATTTACCTATAACTTCCTTATTCTTGTAAACATTTCGATTTATACCTAGCATCTTATTAGCTTTATTCCTTGCATCCAAACACTGATTAGCTACTTTCAAATTACTGCTTATAATCACACCTAAATCTTTTTCTTGGTCCACAGACTCAAGTCAATCCCCACTTATATTGTTGTTAAAACTTTTGAGTAAAAAACCTAGGTGAAGTACCTAACACTTTTTACTATTAAAATTAATTTGCCACTAATCTGCCCACCCAAGAAGTTTATCAAGATCATTTTGAATCTTTATACATCCATCATTATTCTTTACTGAGGTAACCACTTTCAGGGTTGGCAAAAAACCCACTTTTTTTGAAAAAGCCCAGTGGGCCCGGGTTTTTTCATTTTTTTTTCATCTAAAACCCGAAAAAAACCGAGGAAAATTGGGTTTTTTCATTTTTCCTTTCCTTTTCAGCAATAACTGCAATTTCATACTAATTTAATTGTTTGTTTTCAATTTTGTTAAGTTATTATCAGTTTGATTATAACAGTAATGCCAAAGACTCTGGGATCCGGAAGAAAACTAGGAAATGAATGGACTGAAGTTCTGAATGTCTAAGGCACCAGCAAAGTAAAATGTAAATATTACAGTGATACAATTAGCAATAAAATTGAAAGAATAAAAGTGCATCGGAAAAAATCTTGTAAGCGCTTGTCATATTCTGGCAAATCTAGTGAATCAAGTGTTAATACAAGTTACAACCGTTGAAAGTATGGATCTTACAGATGTAGACGAAAGGGATTCATCTAATTTTCGATGGCTGCAAGGCATTCAACAATGGAAACATGGTTATCTGTATTTGACACATCAAAAACTCAAAAGAAATTGTCTAAATATACCATTAAAATGAACTGCACAAAAATTCTTGACAAAAATTTCAGTTTTTTTATACTAATCAACGTCTATTTTTAAGTGTTGAATTGAAGTACTTTGTTGAAATGATACAAACCAAGACCTGATTACTCTAGCAAGGTCCACTTTTACACAGCTCATATATATATATATATATATATATATATATATATATATATATATATATATATATATATATATATATATATATATATATATATATATATATATATATATATATATATATATATATATATATATATATATATATACTGTATATATATATATATATATATATATATATATATATATATATATATATATATATATATATATATATATATATATATATATATATATATATATATATATATATATATATATATATATATATATATATATCAAAAAAGTTTCAAGTTTAAAGAGTTCTAAACTTAACACTCGAACTCTATTTATAAAAATTACACGACTTTTAAAACCATTTAAAATAATATTTGAAAAAGGGAACAAAGAATATTATTTTATGGGAGCTAGTTTACGTTTCGAAACCTATTCGCTCGGTTTCCTCTTCGGAACTAAAATTTCCTTCCTTATTACTATAGCAAAATAAAATTTATAAGTACACGTGGGGAAAAAAGGCAATTTGACGTCTCACATTCCTCTTCTTCTTTTTCAATTTTTATTTCAAAAACAAAGATTTTCCCTTTTTTGTTATAAATCTCTCAGTGACAGGATCAATATTGAAAAATCCTTCGGACAAATTGTAATTATTTTCGTTAGAAATGAAATAAGACTCTATCAGTTGATTTAAACTTTTTTCCTTTGAAAAAAACACAAAAGCAGCTTCTCCCCAATCAATATCGTGGTCATTTTCGGACTTATGTTTAAATATTGCATTACTTGCATTGCCCCTTCTAACCTCCCCCATATGTTGCTCTTTTCTGGTTTTAAGTGTTTTCAAAGTCTCTCCATAATAGGAACTATGGCACATGAGACAAGGTATCTTATAAACCCCTCCTGATACTTCGCGCTTGGTGGTATTATTGTTAATCAGAAGTCGTGATATGGTTTCCGGGAAACTGAAAACTATATTAATATCAAATAAATGATTAAACATGAATTTAAGTTTAAGTAGTTGGGGGAAAAAGGAACTATTTTAATATTTTCAAAATTAACAGGGGAGTTTTCTCTCAGACCAAGAAAATTCATATAAGCATGTCTATGTTTTTGTTTGATCACTAAAGGGGGATAGGCCAGTTTCTCGAAAGTATGAAAAATAAAATTAATTTCTTGTTGTAGGAATGTTGGATCGCAATAATGATATGCTCTGAGAAACATGTTATAAACAATATTTTTCTTAATATATTGGGGATGGAATGAAAAATAATGAAGAAGTTGGTTTGTTTGGGTGGGTTTACGATAAACTCTATAAGATAGATAAGTTCCTGTCTGCTTTATCATTAAATCTAAAAATGGAATATGCCCATCTATCTGTCTCTCAAAAGTAAAAGCAATTGTAGGGGTTAAATCATTAATTTGAGTAAGAAACTGTTCGACTGGAAAATAGGTAGGTACAACGGCAATAACATCATCGACATACCTCCTCCATGTAAACACCTGTGAATAAAGAGGAACCCGCGGAAGGAGCCTTGTTTCAAAAAACTCCATATATATATTAGCCATAATGGGGCTCAAGCTGCCCCCCATGCTTGCTCCAAATATCTGGCGATAAAATTTGTTCCGAAATGAGAAAACATTTTGTGACATACAAACTTGGAGGCACTTAATGAAGTCACTTATGGGTATTGGAACCATGTGTGGCATCAGAAACTCTGTCAAAAATTCTAATAGTTGTGGAATAGGGACATTGGTAAACAAACTGGTAACATCAAAGCTAACTAAACAATGATTGTATGGAATAGATCGGTCAATTTTTTCAATAAAGTTTTTTGCATTTAATATATGTGAGGGAGAAATAGTTCCCAACAGGGGAGAGAGAGAAGAAGCAAGCCACTTATTTAATTTTGAAAAAACATCTCCACGGGAAGAAATAATTGGTCTAACCGGCATGCCCTCCTTGTGCAATTTAGGAATCCCGTATAAATAAGGGAGAGTGGGATTGGGGACAGAAACATTCTTAAAAACTTCCGCGGGAATCAGAGGTTTGACGTATCTCTTAAATTGATATACTTGTGAACTAGAAGGATCGGAATTCAACTTTTCATAAACACGTTCATCTCTAAGCAAACTTTCAACTTTATTAACATAATCCTCAAAATTCAAAACAACTATTCCAGCGCCCTTGTCAGCCTTACGAATGATAATTTGTTTGTTTCTTTTGAGGGAGGAAATAGCACATATGAATCTTCTAGGAAGAAAAGTTTCAATCTTGGTTAACTTTTTAACGATAAGCGGTAATAAATTTTTATGAGAGCCAAAAGAAGACAAAGTCTTTAATTGATTGTAGGGAGAGATCCCTACCGAAAAACCAAGTCCATATCCCAATATTTGGGTTTCGAAAATATCAAGTTGATAATTTGACAGATTGGTAACATTTAAGCCATTGGAAAACTTGGCCCACGGGGACACTAAACACAAATGATAAATTTTCTCCTGTAAATGTCTCTTATATGTTACATTAGCACGATTTATATCACGATTTATTAAATAAATCCCTCTTATAAAAACTCTCTCAGGCAAATTTTGTCGAAGTAGCCTATAATGATAGTCACATCTTGAAAACAAACTGTCGCATTCATTTTTTATGAGAGTAATACGATTTCTGATCAATATAGAGTAAATTTTTGGAAAAGGCTCATTTTGTAGGTTACTATATCCCTTTATTTTGAAAGAAACCGGTATAACTTTCTCCTTTAAGCAATTTTGGAGAAAATCACAAGCTAACTTCTTCTTAGACGCTGCCATCCTCCCACTTTCGTATACTCTGAAATGATATTGACTGTTTGGGAAAAGATCAAAAATATTTCGGAGGGACAAGTTACACTGCATCATGGTTTGTATATATCAAAAGTTTCAAGTTTAAAGAGTTCTAAACTTAACACTCGAACTCTATTTATAAAAATTACACGACTTTTAAAACCATTTAAAATAATATTTGAAAAAGGGAACAAAGAATATTATTTTATGGGAGCTAGTTTACGTTTCGAAACCTATTCGCTCGGTTTCCTCTTCGGAACTAAAATTATTTTATTTATTATTATACCAAAGTAAAATTTATAAGTACACGTGGGGAAAAAGGCAATTTGACGTCTCACATTCCTCTTCTTCTTTTTCAATTTTTATTTCAAAAACAAAGATTTTCCCTTTTTTGTTATAAATCTCTCAGTGACAGGATCAATATTGAAAAATCCTTCGGACAAATTGTAATTATTTTCGTTAGAAATGAAATAAGACTCTATCAGTTGATTTAAACTTTTTTCCTTTGAAAAAAACACAAAAGCAGCTTCTCCCCAATCAATATCGTGGTCATTTTCGGACTTATGTTTAAATATTGCATTACTTGCATTGCCCCTTCTAACCTCCCCCATATGTTGCTCTTTTCTGGTTTTAAGTGTTTTCAAAGTCTCTCCATAATAGGAACTATGGCACATGAGACAAGGTATCTTATAAACCCCTCCTGATACTTCGCGCTTGGTGGTATTATTGTTAATCAGAAGTCGTGATATGGTTTCTGGGAAACTGAAAACTATATTAATATCAAATAAATGATTAAACATGAATTTTGAAACAAGGCTCCTTCCGCGGGTTCCATTTTAATATTTTCAAAATTAACAGGGGAGTTTTCTCTCAGACCAAGAAAATTCATATAAGCATGTCTATGTTTTTGTTTGATCACTAGGCCAGTTTCTCGAAAGTATGAAAAATAAAATTAATTTCCTGTTGTAGAAATGGTGGATCGCAATAATGATATGCTCTGAGAAACATGTTATAAACAATATTTTTCTTAATATATTGGGGATGGAATGAAAAATAATGAAGTTGGTTTGTTTGGGTGGGTTTACGATAAACTCTATAAGATAGATAAGTTCCTGTCTGCTTTATCATTAAATCTAAAAATGGAATATGCCCATCTATCTGTCTCTCAAAAGTAAAAGCAATTGTAGGGGTTAAATCATTAATTTGAGTAAGAAACTGTTCGACTGGAAAATAGGTAGGTACAACGGCAATAACATCATCGACATACCTCCTCCATGTAAACACCTGTGAATAAAGAGGAACCCGCGGAAGGAGCCTTGTTTCAAAAAACTCCATATATATATTAGCCATAATGGGGCTCAAGCTGCCCCCCATGCTTGCTCCAAATATCTGGCGATAAAATTTGTTCCGAAATGAGAAAACATTTTGTGACATACAAACTTGGAGGCACTTAATGAAGTCACTTATGGGTATTGGAACCATGTGTGGCATCAGAAACTCTGTCAAAAATTCTAATAGTTGTGGAATAGGGACATTGGTAAACAAACTGGTAACATCAAAGCTAACTAAACAATGATTGTATGGAATAGATCGGTCAATTTTTTCAATAAAGTTTTTTGCATTTAATATATGTGAGGGAGAAATAGTTCCCAACAGGGGAGAGAGAGAAGAAGCAAGCCACTTATTTAATTTTGAAAAAACATCTCCACGGGAAGAAATAATTGGTCTAACCGGCATGCCCTCCTTGTGCAATTTAGGAATCCCGTATAAATAAGGGAGAGTGGGATTGGGGACAGAAACATTCTTAAAAACTTCCGCGGGAATCAGAGGTTTGACGTATCTCTTAAATTGATATACTTGTGAACTAGAAGGATCGGAATTCAACTTTTCATAAACACGTTCATCTCTAAGCAAACTTTCAACTTTATTAACATAATCCTCAAAATTCAAAACAACTATTCCAGCGCCCTTGTCAGCCTTACGAATGATAATTTGTTTGTTTCTTTTGAGGGAGGAAATAGCACATATGAATCTTCTAGGAAGAAAAGTTTCAATCTTGGTTAACTTTTTAACGATAAGCGGTAATAAATTTTTATGAGAGCCAAAAGAAGACAAAGTCTTTAATTGATTGTAGGGAGAGATCCCTACCGAAAAACCAAGTCCATATCCCAATATTTGGGTTTCGAAAATATCAAGTTGATAATTTGACAGATTGGTAACATTTAAGCCATTGGAAAACTTGGCCCACGGGGACACTAAACACAAATGATAAATTTTCTCCTGTAAATGTCTCTTATATGTTACATTAGCACGATTTATATCACGATTTATTAAATAAATCCCTCTTATAAAAACTCTCTCAGGCAAATTTTGTCGAAGTAGCCTATAATGATAGTCACATCTTGAAAACAAACTGTCGCATTCATTTTTTATGAGAGTAATACGATTTCTGATCAATATAGAGTAAATTTTTGGAAAAGGCTCATTTTGTAGGTTACTATATCCCTTTATTTTGAAAGAAACCGGTATAACTTTCTCCTTTAAGCAATTTTGGAGAAAATCACAAGCTAACTTCTTCTTAGACGCTGCCATCCTCCCACTTTCGTATACTCTGAAATGATATTGACTGTTTGGGAAAAGATCAAAAATATTTCGGAGGGACAAGTTACACTGCATCATGGTTTGTATTTATCAAAAGTTTCAAGTTTAAAGAGTTCTAAACTTAACACTCGAACTCTATTTATAAAAATTACACTTTTAAAACCATTTAAAATAATATTTGAAAAAGGGAACAAAGAATATTATTTTATGGGAGCTAGTTTACGTTTCGAAACCTATTCGCTCGGTTTCCTCTTCGGAACTAAAATTTCCTTCCTTATTACTATAGCAAAATAAAATTTATAAGTACACGTGGGGAAAAAGGCAATTTGACGTCTCACATTCCTCTTCTTCTTTTTCAATTTTTATTTCAAAAACAAAGATTTTCCCTTTTTTGTTATAAATCTCTCAGTGACAGGATCAATATTGAAAAATCCTTCGGACAAATTGTAATTATTTTCGTTAGAAATGAAATAAGACTCTATCAGTTGATTTAAACTTTTTTCCTTTGAAAAAAACACAAAAGCAGCTTCTCCCCAATCAATATCGTGGTCATTTTCGGACTTATGTTTAAATATTGCATTACTTGCATTGCCCCTTCTAACCTCCCCCATATGTTGCTCTTTTCTGGTTTTAAGTGTTTTCAAAGTCTCTCCATAATAGGAACTATGGCACATGAGACAAGGTATCTTATAAACCCCTCCTGATACTTCGCGCTTGGTGGTATTATTGTTAATCAGAAGTCGTGATATGGTTTCCGGGAAACTGAAAACTATATTAATATCAAATAAATGATTAAACATGAATTTAAGTTTTAGTAGTTGGGGGGAAAAAGGAACTATTTTAATATTTTCAAAATTAACAGGGGAGTTTTCTCTCAGACCAAGAAAATTCATATAAGCATGTCTGTAGAAATGGTGGATCGCAATAATGATATGCCAGTTTCTCAGAAAGTATGAAAAAATAAAATTAATTTCACTACTTGTTGTAGAAATGGTGGATCGCAATAATGATATGCTCTGAGAAACATGTTATAAACAATATTTTTCTTAATATATTGGGGATGGAATGAAAAATAATGAAGAAGTTGGTTTGTTTGGGTGGGTTTACGATAAACTCTATAAGATAGATAAGTTCCTGTCTGCTTTATCATTAAATCTAAAAATGGAATATGCCCATCTATCTGTCTCTCAAAAGTAAAAGCAATTGTAGGGGTTAAATCATTAATTTGAGTAAGAAACTGTTCGACTGGAAAATAGGTAGGTACAACGGCAATAACATCATCGACATACCTCCTCCATGTAAACACCTGTGAATAAAGAGGAACCCCCGGAAGGAGCCTTGTTTCAAAAAACTCCATATCACGACTTCTGATTAACAATAATACCACCAAGCGCGAAGTATCAGGAGGGGTTTATAAGATACCTTGTCTCATGTGCCATAGTTCCTATTATGGAGAGACTTTGAAAACACTTAAAACCAGAAAAGAGCAACATATGGGGGAGGTTAGAAGGGGCAATGCAAGTAATGCAATATTTAAACATAAGTCCGAAAATGACCACGATATTGATTGGGGAGAAGCTGCTTTTGTGTTTTTTTCAAAGGAAAAAAGTTTAAATCAACTGATAGAGTCTTATTTCATTTCTAACGAAAATAATTACAATTTGTCCGAAGGTTTCAATATTGATCCTGTCCGCTGGGGTACCTTAAAGAAAGGAAAATCTTTGTTTGAAAGCAAAAGTGAAAAAGGAAGATGGTGATCAGTGCCTTTCCACGTGTACTTATAAATTTTATTTTGCTATAGTAATAAGAATGATTTCTTTAAAATGACTTTTTCATAATTTATTTATAATTTT